>WTXG01000095.1:0-140548 GCA_022496185.1 Multifurca ochricompacta
TGAGACATGTGTGTCAGTAGGGATCCAGTATCCTCTGAAAGGTACGTTCTCTTCACAAAGCTCTAACCAGCATGCATTTGCTTTTAGCTCCAGGTCCATGTTGTCAACTGGTCATATGGGAAGGACAAATGGGAAGGAGGTTGCCACAGTTGCAAGGCTCATGTCGATGGATGTCAATGAAGGTTCCTGGAGCAGTCTTGCTTCCAGTTGGGGTTCAAGTAAGAAGTCAGGGTTCAGTGGTTTGGCGTTGTGTGGGATGCTCTCAGTCAGGGAGTTGCTTGCAAGAAGTGCAAAGCAGTTTCGGTTTACAGGTGAGATTCTTTCAAGCCTCTGTGTTACTGATTGGTCTTCTAGGTTTCGGTTGGTGACTGGTACTCGAGGGACGTGTCGTCTGTCGAAGGTGTCTGTGGGCTCTCGCGCAGAAGAAGACATTGTTAGTTAGGGATTTGGGCAATGGGACGCATCATCTGTCGAAGGCATCTGTGGGCTCTCACGCGGAAGATGTTGTGGGTCAGGGATTCGGGCAATGGGATGCGTCGTTGTCACCTTGCGGGTTCGGGTGAGTTCTTTGTTTCTAAGTTCTGAGAAGTCTGTTCTAATGTCACACCCAGGTTTCTGCTGTGTCAAGGTCATTCAGGCCACAGTCCCTCAAGTTATGGAGCACACACAAGGTCAAGGTTGAGACTGTCAAGGATCAGTCAAGTCACAGTATCAAGGTGAACCACAGAGGGCTGGGATCAAGGCTCAAGGTCAAGGCTATCAAAAACAAATTGATTCAAGAGTGTCAAAGCGAACTACAAGAGCCGCGGTCAAGGTTCAAGAGGGGCACATGTGCAAGGAGTCAAAGCAGTGGCAATAGGCCCTGCTGGAGGTCTGTCTATTCAATATATCCTGCTTAAATACATGTACTCTAGTGTCTTGTAAGTAAGGTAGAATGCTCAGTCTAATAGCTAGCCATGTGAATCTCCACTGGAGATTGAGACAAGAAATCTAAGTGTGCACCCACTCCAAAAGTGAATGACCAGTCAGTCTAAGTAGTCGGAAAATCAGATAAATTGTCACAAATGCATCACAAATGCATCATGTCAACAAAACGCATTCATGATACTTAGGATATACATCTAATAATACTCTGGATAACCATATATATAATATATTGTGTGATTTTAGTAGTGAGACTGTGTGGCTCAGTGGTTGGAGTGGGAGCATGTGCCTGTAGAGATGGCTCTGACTGGAGGTCTTGGGTTCAATCCCCAATTTTGGCCATTTCTTTCCAGTTTAGGAGCCTGTGGGAATTTCCTTCGGATGACTCAGATCTGCGAGTTGGGTATTCCCATGGCTGTGGACTTTGTGCTATGCCATATATGGAAATAGACTGGTTGCAACCAGTCTAAACTGGTTTTCATCGGTCTTTCAATATTCTGTAATAGCATGCAACCAGCAACCAATAAGTCACAGAATCTGGGCAACCACAACCGGTGGTCCAGTTGCATTCGGTTGGGTCCAGTCCAGTTCTGGTCACTTTTTCAGTTAGGGCAACCAGACCTTTAAACACTAATCATGTCTACTGCCACTATGGACTCCCCCAGAAAATCATCTCTGATTGAGACACTCAATTTACATTGACATTTGCACAAGCCCTATGCAAAACACTGAATATCACACAGAACATATCTACAGCATATCACCCACAAACCAATGGACAGTCTGAATGGACTAACCAATGGTTAGAACAATATCTGCAATTCTGGTGTAACAGACAACAAGATGACTGGGCCCAGTGGCTATTGACAGCAGAGTTTGCCCACAACTCCTGGCCTAGTGGGATGACAAAAGCCACTCCCTTCTCACTCATCATGGGTTGGACCCTGCGAACCACATGGGTAGATAAACCTATCAATGTACCATTGGTGGCCCAATGAGTTGACCAATGGAAGGAGCTGAGGCAATCAGCCAATGAGAATCTGCTAAAGGCACAAAAGCTCTTATCTACACAGCCTAGCAAATTCACACCTTATCGGACCAATGACTGGGTCTGGCTCGAGGGGAAGAACATTCACACATCACACCCCACTGCCAAATTAGTGCCCTGATGTCATGGACCCTTCCAAATCAAAAGGAAGCTGTCAGAGATTTCGTATGAACTTAATCTCCCTGAGAAATGGAAGATCCACCCGGTCTTCCATGCCCAGCTATTGACCCCATACAAGGAAACCTCCATTCATGGAGAAAACTTCCCAAGACCACCACCTGATATCATTGATGGAGAGGCGGAGTGGGAAGTGGATTGCATTCTAGACTCATCCCGATGAGGCCAAGGGTGCAAGTTGCACTATCTCATTAAATGGAAGGGATTCCCAGACTCTGACAGTTCATGGGAACCAGCCGGGAATATCTTTGCTCTGGCCCTTATCATGGAGTTCCATTTACAACATCCCCAAGCACCCAAGAACAATTAAAAGGATGACCCCCAGACCCTGATTGAATTCCCCAGTACATGCTCCCTCAGCAACGTTCTAACACCATACAATCCATCATGTCTTTCATCGCTGCCAATGCTGCCATTGATGCCTTCACCTCTTCCACTGTAGTTGTCGAAAATTTCCCATCTGCTCACCCCTCTACATGCCCCTCCTCTCCCATTGTGTTATGTCCGGTGTGAGACGTTCTGCACAACTTGTGCAACAGCTTCATACGTGTATTCAGATAAGAGATCAATAAGACCTCTTGGAGTTCAAGTGGGTGAGTCAAAGTCAACGGGGCTGTTCCCGAGTGACAATGTTGAGCAGAAAGTGCCAAAAGCACTGAGATGATCGAGTCAAAGGTTTCAAGGGGAAGTCCAGAAGACAAACACCGATGTATTCAATAAGTCGAGTCTGAAGCTACAGTGTAGTCTACAGCGGGCTTATATATGTAATGAGGTGAGCTGTTACGAACAGGGCCCAGTAGCCCTATTTTCTTTACCCTTCCCAACAGAGACCCCACTTGCCCACTGACATTACACTTCCTTATCACATCTCCTTCGTGGGATCCCTCACATGCACTGCTCCCATCCCCATGACTGTTGTTTGGACTTGTATATACACTGTTTACCTATGCTTGCCCCTCTTATCTCATTATCTTGTTATCTTATGATTGGACACTTACTTAGTTCCCTATCAGAAGCCAGGCTTTACGCCCTCCGCTTTCGGATATTCGGGCCCACTTGACTCCGTGTTCTTATCTTATAGACGCCCACTGAATTACGTATATAAGTCCGCTGTAGCTACCCTGTAGACCTCAGACTCGACTTATTGAATACATCGGTGTTTGTCTTCTGGACTTCCCCTTGTACCTCTGACTCAACCATCTCAGTACTTTTGGTACTTCCTGCTCAACATCATCACTGGGAAACAGCCCCTTTGACTTTGACTCACTCATTCGAACTTCAAGAGGCCCTATTGGCCTCTTATCCGAACAAACGTACAAAGCTGTTGCACAAGTCGTGCAGAACGTCTCGCACCAGATGTAACATCAAGTCAAGTCTCTCACAGTGGCTTCCAGCCGCAGTCAGACCCTCTTCTGGGAAGAACTCATCGAACGCAGAGACAAGCATAATCTTTCACAGCAAGTACTTGGCTCTGCCACCTGGAAAGACTTTGAGTCCAAGTTTGGATACTACGTCTATCACGACGGAAGATACCAACTGGTAGAATACGACAACGAAAAGAGAGTTTGGTACCGCATCTGATACTCGGACAGCCGACACTCTTGGGTCACTACAGGACCTGCCCCACCTGAATTTGGACTAGGCCCGTGGAGAGAAAACCCTCTGGCCATTGTCACGGACTCTGAACCAGAAGAGTATGTAGAAGAACCCAGTGAAGAAGAAGCACTGGCATTAGCAGCGACTACGTCTCCAGTTGCACCCAGAGTTGTCACGATCAGAGCCCCTGCTTTGACAACTCCCCAGATATCGACACAATCCACAAATACCGTCACCCCATCCCTTCCACTCATGTCTACCATTGCCGCCCAACTTCCAGACCCTGCCCCACCAGCCCCAGTGGCGGCACCACCAAACATCCCTCCCCCATCCGGACGATTATCAGGAGTGTTGCCCCAGACGTTCACCGGGGACCGCTCACAAAGCAAAAAATTCATGCTGGAGTTCACGACCTTTAAGAACTTCAACCATGATGTCCCACAGATTGTCAATCCGTTTCAACGAGCCAATCTGTTCCTTTCCCTGATTCGGGGGGATGTGGTTGATGACTGGACCATGGAACAGCTGGAATGGCTGAACGAACAAGTTGAAAGTGGGTGTCATACCACAAGCGAAGGTCTTTGGGAGACCATCACTGAACGGTTCAAGGATGCCTTCACCGACGGGCAGGCCAAGCAGAAGGCAGCCCGAGAATTAAAGTCCCTTAGAATGGAAAAGGGAGAACTAGACGCATATGTCGCCAAATTCAGAAGTTTGGCAAACAGGGCTGGCTATGACACGGATGAAGAAGCCATGTTGGACCTCTTCTCACAAGGGTTGCCCAACCCGTTGGTCAAAAACATAATTCAGTTCCACCATTCTCATGACTGGGATAGCTGGGTTGATGCCGCCCGACGACAACAGCAGGACTATCTCGACTTCCAAACACGTTTTGGAGTTGATACAAAAAAGGGAAAGACACGAGATCAATGGAGAACAGCTTTTGGAGTAAAGCCTGCCCAGCACGCCCAGAAGGATCCAAACGCTATGGACACCTCTGCGGACTGAGCCCGAGCCCGGGCAGCGCTCACTGAGGATGAGCGGCAAACATTGATGAAAGAAGGACGGTGCTTCCGCTGTAGAGCGTTAGGGCATATGTCCCGAGATTGTCCCAAGAAAGGGGTACATGTTGCTGCGGCGACCACCACAACCGAAGCCCCCATTCAGAATAACCCACCCACCGTGGACAAACGATCAAAAGAGGAGAAAGCTCAGGATATATGGGCTAATATGATGAAGGAAAGCAAAGAAGTACGCGCCATCTTAGTGGAGAAGGCGTTTGCGAAAAAGGATTTTTGTTAGGCTCAAACCCATCGGCCTGGGCACGAGCACTCCATGTTACCTCTGTGTATGCTAGTCGATTCAAATCGTTAAAAATACCAGTCCATTTTGAAACTACACAGAGGATGGCCGATCGAGACATTTTAGTGGATTCCGGAGCCACGGATAATTTTATTCACCCACGATTAATCAGAACAATGGGTTTGGGATGGCTGGCACTCCCCCAGGAAAAGAACATTTGGAATATTGACGGGACGGCCAATTGTGCTGGGAAGATCACTCACTATACGGATCTGAAGGTCCAGGTTGGAGAGACTACAAAGAATATTCGTTTCCTAGTTACGGATTTAGGAGACGAAGATCTCATCCTGGGATACCCGTGGCTCGCCGCATTCGAACCCAAAATCAACTGGGCTGATGCGACAATGGATAGAGACTCATATCCCACCATCATTACGTCAATAGGCTATGATTATGCAGTCAGACATCTGACAATAAAAGCCACAAGAGAAGAAGACCCAGGACGTTGTTATGCCACCAAAGCATCAGAATTGGCCCAAAAGGCAATACAAGGGCAGACAGAAAAAACGTACAGCGATGTAGTGCCGAATACCTACCATCGGCATTGGAAGGTGTTTTCTGAAGAAGAGTCCCAGCGTTTTCCACCCTCCAGACCATGGGACCACGCCATAGACCTACTCCCTGACACGCCCACAGCAATAGATTGCAAAATCTATCCGCTGTCCCAGTCCGAGCAGGCGGCACTGACGGATTCCTTGAAGAACATTTGGCAAAAGGATACATTCGCCCGTCCAAGTCGCAGTACGCCTCGCCCTTCTTCTTCATCAAAAAGAAGGATGGCAAGCTGCAACTGGTTCAGGATTATTGGCAATCAATGCATACACTGTGAAAAATGCCTACCCCTGCCGCTCATCTCTGAGCTCATTGACACTATGAGGGATAAGTCCCTCTTCTCAAAGATGGATGTGCGATGGGGTTACAACAACGTCAGAATCAAGGAAGGTGACCAGTGCAAGGCGGCGTTCAAAACAAATCAAGGATTATTCGAACCCAATGTTATGTTCTTTGGTCTCACGAACTCGCCGGCGACATTCCAGGCAATGATGAACCATATCTTCCGCGATCTCATTCTCACGGGAGAAGTAGTGGTCTATATGGACACATCTTAGTAGCCACCCCAGATAACTTGGACCATCACCGAAGGCGTGTGCATCAGGTGTTAGATATATTACACGAACATGATCTTTATCTCAAACCGCCAAATGCTCCTTCGAACAACGGAGCGTTGAGTACCTAGGGGTCATTTTGGAAGGAGGACAAGTGCGCATGGATCCTGTTAAAGTACAAGGAATCCGGGAGTGGCCTGTGCCGACCTGCGTCAAGGAGGTCCGATCATTCATTGGATTCTGTAACTTTTACCAACGATTCGTCAAGGGATTTTCAGGCATAGCACGACCACTGAACGACCTGCTGAAAAAGGATGTACCATGGCATTGGGATGCCGCACAGCAGCAGGTGTTTGAGCAGATTAGGGACCTTGTCGGCTCAGAACCAGTGCTTATCCAGCCAGATTAGGCCACCCCTTTGAAGTAGAAGTGGATGCCTCACACTTTGCGAACGGGGCAGTATTATACCAGAGAGATGCCGCACAAGTGCTTCACCCAGTGGCATACTATTCCAAGACCTTCTCCCCAGCAGAGAGGAATTATGACATCTGGGACAGAGAGCTCTTAGCCATAGTCAAGGCATTGCGACACTGGCGACCCTACCTGGCAGGAACCCCCCACAAGACCATCATCCATACTGATCATTCCAACCTATTATACTGGAAGGAACCCCATAAAATCAGTCGACGTGTGGCACGGGAGGTCCTGGAGTTGGAAGAATATAATTTCACACTGAAACACATCGCTGGGAGTCAGAACGCTAGAGCAGATGCATTGTCATGCAGACCAGACATGCACACAGGGGAGGACGACAATAACAACATCACTGTCCTCCCAGAGGAGGTGTTTGCCAAGGTGGCCGTCGTTAGTCTCCATGACATGGACCTTTGGGCTCAAGTTTCCCAAAACATGAACCAGGACCTGTGCCTTTCATGGGCTGACGCTCACAATTTGAAGAAAATCAGCGGTCTTTGGTGGAAAGATGGGGACCGACTCATTGTCACGGTGGTGACAACATTAAGAGGGGGGTGATCCATTTTCATCACGACCTTCCCTCCGCTGGCCATCCGGGCATTGCAAACACCTACGCCCTGGCCAAACGAGACTATTGGTGGCCCAACATGAAAAAGGACATTGAGAGCTACGTACAAGGATGCGCAGCATGTCAAGCAAACAAGGTGAACACACATCCGAAAGTCCCACCAATGCACCCCATCACTCCCACCACATTGACTCCCTTCCAGACCATCGCCATGGACTTTATTGTCAAGCTGCCCAAGTCACAAGGCTTTGACATGATCCTTACAATCACAGACCACGATTGCTCCAAAGCGGCCCTCTTCATTCCCTGTAACGAAACTATCACAGCCGAAGGAGTGGCAAAACTATACCTGGACCATGTATACCGTCACTACGGACTCCCCAAAAGGATCATCTCTGACTGAGATACCCGTTTTACATCGGCATTTGTGAAGGCCCTATGCAAAACGCTGGACATCACACAGAATATCTCGACAGCATACCACCCACAAACAGACGGACAGTCCGAGCGGACGAACCAATGGTTGGAACAATATCTTCGGTTTTGGTGTAATGGCAGACAAGACGACTGGGCAGAATGGCTATCGACCGCAGAATTCGCTCATAACTCATGGCCTAACGGAACAACAAAAGCCACCCCTTTCTCCCTTATCATGGGCTGGACTCCACGCACCACATGGATGGATAAGCCCATCAACGTCCCGTCAGTAACCAAATGAATAAGCCAATGGGAAGAGCTGCAGCAATCGGCCAATGAGAATCTGGTAAAGGCACAACAGCTTCTGGCAGCATGGCCAAGCACTTTCACACCTTATCAGACCAATGACTGGGTATGGCTTGAAGGCAGGAACATTCACACGTCACACCCCTCGGCCAAGCTAGCGCCCCGACGTCACGGACCCTTCCAGATCACAAGGAAGCTGTCAGACGTATCCTATGAACTGCAGTTGCCACCGAAATGGAAGATCCACCCGGTCTTCCATGCCAAGCTTCTAACCCCTTACAAGGAGACCTCCATTCATGGAGAGAACTTCCCGAGACCCCCGCCTGACCTTATCGATGGCGAAGAAGAATGGGAAGTGGAGCGCATTCTAGACTCCAAGCGACAAGGCGAGGGTGCAAACTGTACTACCTAATCAAGTGGAAGGGATTCCCAGACTCTGACAGTTCGTGGGAACCAGCCGGGGATATCTCTGCTCCGATCCTTATCTCGGAGTTCCACTTACGACATCCCCAAGCGCCCAAGAACAGTTAAAAGGAGGACAGACTCCCGACATCTTTTCCCCAGAACAATGCTTCACTAGCAACATCCTAAACCACAACTGATATGTCTTCCTCTTTCATCGCTGCCTCCGCTGCTATCGACGCCTTTGCTGCCACTCATGTGGTGGTAGAGGCTTTTCCCTCCACTCACCCCTCCACTCACCCTTCCTCCCCCATTGACTACGAGGCTGCGGAAGAACGGGTCAAGAACCAGTCACCTAATCCCGACGACGACTTCACTCATGCCGAAGAACCCCACCCCAACGACCTCATCGGTATGGAACAAGATGACGAAGTACCCGAGTTCCCATTCTTTGCCAATAACCCCAACTCGTCAATGTACTTCCCTCTCGAAATCACCATGGCTGACAGAGAAAAGGCCATAGCGAAGTATATATTCTACACCAATGGAGGGATGGATGTCGCAGGATGTATGAGGAAGGACGGGCCTGTCTATGGGGCCCCGGTTTATTTGGAAGAACGGTATACAGGCTGTCTTCACCACACAATGAGTGACGAACAGTTGGGACACCTTGCAGCTGATGACCCCCGAGCATTCGCAATTGACGAAGTGATGAACGACATGCGACTCCCACGCCTCAAGGCCGAAGTAATGAGGCTGCGGAAAACCCTTACACTGCGCACCACGCTCAACACCCAGTACAAAGAATATGCAAAGCAAATGACAAGGCTTACAAGGGGGATTGTGATGCTTTTTGTCGATGTAACGGTTCGTGACGCATTTGTGACGCATTTGTGATGGAGTTGTGACGTTTTTCGAACTCGCGCGCGTTTGACTTCTGCTTCATTGTCCTCTTACTCCGAGTCATGTGACTGGAGTTGATGATCTCTCCTTATCTGATTTCCGGACTTCTTAGACTGACTTGGACTGACACTCATTCGCTTTTGGAGTGGGTGCAACTCCCACTTACATTTCCTGCCTCAATCTCCAGTGGAGATTTACATGGACATTTACTTTACTATACTGAATATTCTCCTTTACTTACAAAGACACTAGAATACTTGTATTTAAGGAGGACATACTAGAAGAGACAGACTTTAAGTCTGTTCTCTTGTATCTAATACAGGTTTACTGTGCTTCACCCCAGAATTCCCTTGAACTCCCTAAGCTGCAACTTAGGGAGCCTTCACCCCAGACCTCTAGCAGGGCCTATTGCCACTGCTTCGACTCACTTCTTGCACGCGTGCCCTTCTTGTAACTTGTGGGCCTTGAACTCTGACCGCGGCCCCCTGTGGTTCACTTTGACACCCTGAATTGACTTACCTTTGATAGTCTTGACCTTGATCCTTGAACCAACTTGTCCTTGACAGTTTTGACCTTGCAGGCACTCCATATCTTGAAGGGGGCTTGACCAGAACGACCCTTGACACAGCAGAGACCTGGCTGTGACAGGGATGTTCCAAGTGGAGCAGGAATTGACGGAGATTCGGAAGAGATTGGAGAAAGGGGACGCGTATCAGACAATAGCTGAGAGGTATGCAGACACCTACACACGACCCCTTCCCCCACGATCGTTAGGAGTGGCGCCACAACTGTTGCCAAACCGATTCGAGATGCCACGTATGCACGAAAACCCCTGTGGAGAGACCTGCTGGCGATGTGACAGCAAGTATCACATTAGCTGGAATTGTCCGCTCAACCGCAAATGGTGTCGTCACTGCCGGAGCAACCTACATTGGAGTCGATTCTGCATATTTCGACGTCTGGGTGTCGCTCCCACCATTGTCAATCCCTCAGGTTGGTGCGGAAAATGCCTACGACATAATGCGGGACATCGCAAGCTCGACTGCCCTGTCTACGACCTGTGTCACCAATGTGGACAATGTGGCCCATACAGGTTTCTGCGCACACACCAATGTGCGGCGGAAGACGCTTACACTGTGGAGGATCAGAATTTGGCGGACGATTATGTGGACTTGGTCCAGGACGACAATGGTGCGCGTTTCTAGCTGGGTCAGCTCGAACCAGAAAGGAGGGTGATGTTATGAACAGGGCCCAGTAGCCCTATTTTCTTTACCCTTCCCAACAGAGACCCCACTCGCCCACCGACATTACACTTCCTTATCACATCTCCTTCATGGGATCCCTCACATGCGCTGCTCCCATCCCCATGACTGTTGTTTGGACTTGTATATACACTGTTTACCTATGCTTGCCCCTCTTATCTCGTTATCTTGTTATCTTATGATTGGACACTTACTTAGTTCCCTATCAGAAGCCAGGCTTTACGCCCTCCGCTTTCGGATATTCGGGCCCACTTGACTCCGTGTTCTTATCTTATAGACGCCCACTGAATTACGTATATAAGTCCGCTGTAGCTACCCTGTAGACCTCAGACTCGACTTATTGAATACATCGGTGTTTGTCTTCTGGACTTCCCCTTGTACCTCTGACTCAACCATCTCAGTACTTTTGGTACTTCCTGCTCAACATCGTCACTGGGAAACAGCCCCTTTGACTTTGACTCACTCATTCGAACTCCAAGAGGCCCTATTGGCCTCTTATCCGAACAAACGTACAAAGCTGTTGCACAAGTCGTGCGGAACGTCTCGCACCGGATGTAACATGAGCGTCTATTGATAAGAGATACGGAGTCAGGTGGGCCCGAATATACGAAAGCGGAGGGCGTAAAGCCTGGCTTCTGATAGGGTATTAAGTAAGTGTCCGGTCTTAAAGATAAAGAGATAAGGGTAAACATAAGCAAGTACAAACAACGAGTCAATATGTATACACAACAGTCACGGGGAGGGGAGCAGGGCATGTGAGGGATCCCAGGATGGGGACGTGATCAAGAAGTGAAGGGTAGGTGGAAGGGCAGGGTCCACAGCAGGGATGGTGAAGAAAAGTGGGGTACTAGGCCCTGGTCATAACATCACCCTCCTTTCTGGTTCGAGCTGACCCAGCTAGAAACGCGCACCATCATCATCCTGTACCAAGTCCACATAGTCATCTGCCAAATTCCGATCTTCGGTGGTGTAGGTTTCATCGGCTGCGCATTGGTGCATGCGCAAGAAGCCATACGGACCACGTCATCCGCATTGCCTGCACATGTCGTAGACCGGGCAATCGAGCTCACGGTGTCCTGCATTATGACGCAGACATTTGCCGCACCATCCCGATGGGTTAACGATTGTCGGGGCGACGCCTATACGGCGGAAGATGCAGAAGCGGCTCCAATGTAAATTACTTCAGCAGTGTCGACACCACTTGCAATTGAGCGGGCAGTTCCAGCTAATGTGATACTTGCTATCGCATCGCCAGCATGTCTCGCCCTGGGGGTTCTCGTGCATCCGTGGCATTTCGAATCGATTCGGCAGTAATTGTGGGGTGGCCCCTAACGATTGTGGAGGGAGGGGTTGGGCATATGTGTCGGCGTACCTTTCAGCGATGGTTTGGTATGCATCCCCGATCTCTAGCCTCTTCCGAATCTCCACTAACTCCTGTTCAATCTGGAACATCCCGCTAGTCAGTCGGGTCATCATCTTCGCGTGCTCTTTGTATTGTTTGTTGAGCATCGTGCGCAACGTCAGAGTCTTCCGCAGTCTCATTACTTCGGCTTTGAGACGCGGGAGGCGCATGTCGCTCAGCACCTCATCGATTGCAAAGGTGCGAGAGTCTTCAGCGGCCAGATGCCCCAGCTGCTCATCGGTCATCGTGTGGTGCAGCCGTCCTGTATACCTTTCTTCCAGATAGACTGGGGCTCCATAGACTGGGCCACCCTTCTTCATACAACCAGTGACATCCATCCCTCCATTCGTATAAAAGATGTATTTGGCGATGGCCGTCATCCCATCGGCCATGGTGATTTCGAGAGGGAAGTACATCAAGGAATTGGGATTGTTAGCAATGAATGGGAATTCTGGTACCTCGTCGTCCGATTCCATGCCTAGTAGGTCATTTGGGTGTGGCTCTTCACTGTGGTCAAAGTCGTCGTTTGGGTTGGGGGACTGATTCTTGACTCGAGCTTCGGTGGCCTCGTAGTCGATGGGCGAAGAGGGACGTGTAGAGGGATGGGCGGAGGGGAAGTTTTCGACAACTACGGAGGTGGCAGTGAAGGCGTCAATGGCAGCATTGGCAGCGATGAAGGACATGATTGATTGGATAGTGGTAGGACATTGCTGGGGGAGCATGTACTGGGGAGTTTGATTGGGGTCTCAGGTGGTTCCTTTTAATCATTTCTGGGCGTGTCTGGATGTCGGGCATGGAACTCCGAAATAAGGGCCAGGGCGAAGATATTCCTGGCTGGCTCCCACGAACTGTTGGAGTCTGGGAATCCCTTCCACTTGACTAGGTAGTGCATCTTGTGCCCTCGGCCTTTTCTCATTGAGTCTAGAATGTGCTCCACTTCCCACTCCGCTTCTCCATCGATAAGGTCAGGTGGAGGTCTTGGGAAGTTTTCCCCATGAAGGGACGTCTCTTTGTATGGTGTCAGAAGCTTGGCATGGAAGACGGGATGAATCTTCCATTTGGGCGGCAATCACAGTTCATATGACACATCTGACAGCTTCCTTGTTATCTGGAAGGGGCCGTGACGTCGGGGCGCTAGTTTGGCTGAGGGGTGTGACGTGTGAATATTCCTTCCCTCGAGCCAGACCCAGTCATTGGGCTGATAAGGTGTGAACGCGCTTGGCTGCGCAGCTAAGGCTTGCTGTGCTTTTGCCAGATTTTCATTGGCCGATTGCCGTAAGTCTTCCCATTGGTGTATTCGTTGGGTTACTGAAGGGACATTCATGGGCTTATCTGTCCACGTGGTGTGCGGGGTCCAGCCCATGATAAGGGAGAAAGGGGTAGCCTTTGTCGTTCCATTGGGCCATGAGTTGTGTGCAAATTCCGCAGTTGACAGCCATTCTGCCCAGTCGTTTTGTCGTTCATTACACCAGAACTGAAGATACTGCTCCAACCATTGGTTCGTTTGTTCAGATTGTCCATCTGTCTGCGGATGGTAAGCCATAGAGATGTTCTGTGCAATGCCCAGTTTTTTACACAGGGCTCTGGCAAATGTGGATGTAAATCGGGTATCTCTGTCGGATATAATCTTCTTGGGGAGACCATAGTGGCGGTATACATGATCCAGGTATAGTCTTGCCACTCCTTCTGCCGTGATCATCTCATTACAAGGTATAAACAGGGCTGCCTTGGAACAATCATGGTCAGTGATTGTGAGAATGGTATCAAAGCCCAGTGATTCAGGTAGTTTGACGATAAAGTCCATTGCAATGGTTTGGAAAGGGGTTGACGATATGGGGGTAATGGGGTTCATCGGTGGGATTTTCGGGTGTGTATTTACTTTGTTTGCTTGGCATGCTGCACATCCTTGCACATAGTTCTCAACGTCCTTTTTCATGTTAGGCCACCAGTAGTCACGTTTGGCAAGGGTGTAAGTATTGGCAATGCCAGGGTGTCCTGCAGAGGGGAGGTCATGGTGAAAATGGATCACCCCCCTCTTAATGTTGTCGCCACCGGTGACAACAGTCGATCACTGTCTTTCCACCACAGGCCGTTGATTCTTTCAAGTTGTGCGCATCGGCCCATGAACGGCATAGTTCTTGGTTCATGTTTTGGAAACTTGTGCCCACAGGTCCATATCGTGGAGGCTGATTACGGCGGTCTTCGCAAACACTTCCTCAGGAAGAACAGTGACGTCGTTATTGTCATCCTCTCCGGTATGCATGTCCGGCCTTCGTGACAACAGTCTGCCTCACTTTTGACTTCCTGCAATGTGTTTCAGGGTGAAGTTATACTCTTCGAGTTCCAGAACCTCTCCGCTACGTGTCGGCTGATTTTATGGGGTTCCTTCCAATACAGCAAATTGGAATGATCAGTGTGGATGACAGTCTTATGGGGGGTTCCTGCCAGGTAAGGCCCCAGTGTCGCAATGCTTTGACAATGGCTAGAAGCTCTCTGTCCCAGATATCATAGTTTCTCTCTGCCGGCAGAAGGTTTCAGAGTAATATGCCACTGGATGAAGTGTCTGCATGCATCTCTTTGGTACAGTACTGCTCCATTTGCGAAGTGAGAGGCTCCACTTCCAGCTCAAAGGGGCGGCTTAAATCGGGTTGAATGAGTACTGGTTCTGAGCCAACGATATCTCTAATTTGCTCAAATGCCTGTTGCTGTGCGGCTTCCCAATGCCATGGTACATCCTTCTTTAAGAGATCGTTCAGTGGTCGTGCAACGCCTGAAAACCCCTTGACGAAGCATCGGTAGAAGTTACAGAATCCGATGAATGATCGGACGTCTTTGACGCAGGTCGGTACAGGCCATTCTCGAATCCCTTGCACTTTGATGGGATCCATGCTACTCGTCCTCCCTCTAGAATGACTCCCAGGTATTCGACGCTTCGTTGTTCAAAGGAGCATTTGGCTGGTTTGAGGTATAGGTCGTGTTCGTGTAGTATGTCTAGTACCTGGTGCACTCGTTCTCGGTGATGGCTTAGGTCGTCGGAGGTAGCTACCAGGATGTCATCCATATAGACCACGACTTCACCAGTAAGAATAAGGTCGCGGAATATGTGGTTCATCATGGACTGAAACGTTGCCGGTGAATTCGTAAGGCCAAAGAACATACATTCGGCTCGAACAACCCTTGATTCGTTTTGAACGCCGCTTTACATTGGTCCCTTCCTTGATCCTGACATTGTTGTAACCCCATCGCACATCCATTTTGGAAAAGAGGGACTTATCCCTCATGGTGTCGATGAGTTCAGAAATCAGTGGTAGGGGATAGGCATTCTTTACAGTGTACGCATTGATCTTTCGTATCCTGGACAGGTCGTAGCTTGCCATCCTTCTTTTTGATGAAGAAGAAGGGCGAGGCATACTGCGATTGGACGGGCGAATATACCCTTGGCCAGATGTTCTTCCAGGAATTCCGTGAGTGCAGTTTGTTCGGACTGGGACAGTGGATAGATTTTACAATCTATTGCGGCCGGTGTATCAGGGAGAAGGTCTATGGCATGATCCCATGGTCGCTCTGGAGGAAAGCGATGTGACTCTTCTTCAGAGAATACCTTCCAGTGTCACTGGTAAACATCTGGTACTACATCGTGGTAGGTCTTCTCATTCTGTCCTTGTACTGCCTTCTGGGCCAGCTCCGATGCTTTGGTGACGTAGCAGTAGCCGGGATCCTCCTCTGTACGCACGGTCCTTGCTACCGGATGTCGAATCGCATAATCATAGCCTATCGATGTAATGATCGTTGGGTATGAGTCCTTATCCATTGTCGCGTCAGCCCAGTTTATTTTTGGTTCGAAGGCTGCAAGCCATGGATAACCCAAGATAAGATCTTCGTCTCCTAGGTCGGTAATTAGGAAACGAATGGTCCTTGTTATTTCCCCAACCTGGACTCTTAGATCCGTGTAGTGGGTGATCTTGCCAGCACGGTTGGCCGTTCCATCAATGTTCCAAATATTCTTTTCCTGGGGAAGTGCCAGCCTCCCAGGCCCATTGTTTTAATCAGTCGTGGGTGAATGAAGTTATCTGTGGCTCCAGAGTCCACTAATATATCTCGGTTGGCCATCCTCTGTGTAGTTTCAAAATGAACTGGTATTTTTAATGACTTGAATCGACTAGCATACACAGAGGTGACATGGAGTGCTCGTGCCCAGGCTGATGGGTTTGAGCCTAACAAAAATCCTTCTTTGCAAACGCCTTCTCACTAAGATGGCGCATACTTCTTCACTCTCCTTCATCATATTAGCCCATATATCCTGAGCTTTCTCCTCTTTGATCGTTTATCCACAGCGGGTGGGTTGTTAGAACAGGGGCTTCGGCTGTGGTGGTTGCAGCCGTGACACGTACTCCCTTCTTGGGGCAATCCCGGGACATATGCCTAGTGCTCTACAGTGGAAGCACCGTCCTTCCTTCATTAATGTCTGTCGTTCATCTTCCGTGAGCGCTGCCCAGGCTCGGGTGCGGTCCGCAGAGGTGTCCATAGCATTTGGATCCCTCTGGGCATGCTGGGCAGGCTTCACCCGAAAGCCGTTTTCCATTGGTCTCGTGTCTTTCCTTTTTTGTATCAACTCCAAAGCGTGTTTGGAAGTCAAGGTATCCTGTTGTTGTCGTCGGGCGCATCGACCCAGCATCCCAGTCATGAGGATGGTGAAACTGGATTATGTTTTTGACCAAGGGATTTGGCAACCCTTGTGAAAAGAGGTCCAACGTGGCCTCTTCTCTGTATCATAGCCAGCCCTATTTGCAGACTTCTAAACTTGGCGACATATGCGTCCAACTCTCCCTTTTCCATTCTAAGGGACTTTAGTTCTCAGGCTGCCTTCTGCTTGGCCTGCCCATCCGTGAAGGCATCTTAAACCGCTCAGCGATGGTCTCCCAAAGACCTTCACTGTGGTACGACACCCACTTTTGATTTGTTCATTCAGCCATTCCAGCTGCTCCATGGTCCAGTCGTCAACCGCATCCCCCCGAATCAGGAAAGGAACAGATTGGCTGTTGAAATGGATTGACAATCTGGGGACGTCATGGTTGAAGTTCTTAAAGGTGTGAACTCCAGCATGAATTTTTTGCTCTGTGAGCGGTCCCCGGTGAATGTCTGGGGAAGCACTCCGATAATCGTCCGATGGGGGGGGAATGTTTGGTGGTGCTGCCACTGGGGCTGGTGGGGCAGGGTCTGGAAGCTGGGCGGCAATGGTAGACATGTTTTGGTAAAACGGGGTGACGGTGTTGGTGGATTGTATAGAGATCTGGGGAGTTGTCAAAGCAGGGGCTCTGAACGTGACAACTTCGGTGCAACTGGGGCTGTAGACAACGCTAATACCAGTGCTTCTTCGCTATGTTCTTCTACTACTCCTCTGGTTCGGAGTCCGTGACAATGGCCGGGGGATTTTCTCTCCACGGCCTAGTCCAAATTCAGGTGGGGCGGGTCCTGTAGTGACCCAAGAGTGTTGGCTGTCCGAGTATCGGATGCGTACCAAACTCTCTTTTCGTGTCGTATTCTACTGGTTGGTATCTTCCGTCGTGATAGACGTAGTATCCAAACTCGGACTCAAAGTCTTTCCAGGTGGCAGAGCCAAGTACTTGCTGTGAAAGATTATTCTCGTCTCTGCGTTCGATGAGTTCTTCCCGGAAGAGGGTCTGACTGCGGCTGGAAGCCACTGTGAGAGACTCGACTTGATGTTACGTCTGGTGTGAGACGTTCTGCACGACTTGTGCGACAGCTTGTACATTCGTTCAGATAAGAGATCAATAAGACCTCTTGGAGTTCGAGTGGGTGAGTCAAAGTCAACGGGGCTGTTCCCGAGTGACGATGTTGAGCGGAAAGTGCCAAAAGCACTGAGATGGTCAGTCAAAGGTTTCAAGGGGAAGTCCAGAAGACAAACACCGATGTATTCAATAAGTCGAGTCTGAAGCTACAGTGTAGTCTACAGCGGGCTTATATACGTAATGAGGTGAGCGTCTATCGATAAGAGATACGGAGTCAAGTGGGCCCAAATATACGAAAGCAGAGGGCGTAAAGCCTGGCTTCTGATAGGGTATTAAGTAAGTGTCCGGTCTTAGAGATAAAGAGATAAGCGATAAGGAAGTCGTAAACAAAGGTAATCAACGGTACACATAGGCAAGCAATGGTCACGGGGAGGGGAGTAAGGCATGTGAGGGATCCCAGGATGGGGACATGATCAAGAAGTGGAGGGTAGGCGGAAGGGAAGGGTCCGCAGCAGGGAGAGTGAAGAAAAGTGGGGTACTAGGCCCTAGTCGTAACACGGAGGGCATAAAGCCTGGCTTCTGATAGGGTACTAAGTAAGTGTCTGGTCTTAAAGATAAAGAGATAACGAGATAAGGAGGTAAACATAGGTACACAGTCCGTCAACAGATACAAAGCGAGTCACGGGGATGGAAGCAAGGCACGTGAAGGATCCCAGGACGGAGACGTGATCAGGAAGTGCAAGGTGGGTGGCAAGGAGGGGTCGTCGTTGGGGAGGTGAAAGAAAATGGGGACAGACGGTAGAGGTTGTAACACATGTCCCCTCCTGCTGGAAGGCTGTGCTTACAGTAGTCTTGCCTAAGCCTGACCAACTGGACTACTCCCTTGCCAAGGCACATTGCCCTATCTCCCTCCTGGAGACCCTTGGCAAGCTTCTGGAAAAGTGTGTGGCCAAACGCCTTACATTCAACATTGACACACACCAGACTCTTTCCTCTGCACAATTCGGGGCACATGCGCATTCCTGCTGCCTCAACTCTGCTCTCTCACTTGTTCATGATGTCACCATGGCCCAGTCCCACAGCTTTGTCTGTGGAATTGTCCTCTTTGACATATCAGGTTTCTTTGATCACATCCACCCCACTCAATGTGCCCACATCATCTCCCAACTGGGCCACCACCCCAGCCTGTCTGGCTGGATACATTCTTTCCTCACTGGCCACACAGCCTCACTCTCATTCAACAACACCACTGGGCCCCCAATCCCACTCCACATTGGCACCCCACAAGGTTCCCCACTCTCCCCTGTCCTATCCACACTCTACACAAGCCCCCTCCTTGCGTTGGCTGCTAAGTGGACAGGATGCTGTCTATCCATGTATGTGGATGACGGCCTCCTGTTTGCTTGGGGTGCCACCTGGGATGATGTCACGGCCTCGTTAGAGGCACACTTCCGCATTGTACTGGATTGGCTGTCCTGGGCTGGGATGTCCACTGACCCAGACAAGACAGAAGCCCTCTTCTTCTCAAGAGCTAGGACCCAGAACCTCCCTCCCCCTCACATCTGGCTGCCAGACCCAGAACACAACACATACTTCAAGGTTGTACCCAGTCCCTCAGTTTGATACCTTGGTTTTTACTTTACCAAGAACCTCTCTTGGCACCTGCATGTACAGATCATGTGCTGATGTGCATGCACCTCCATCCACACCCTCTCTGCCCTAGGCAACTCTGCCTGGGCATCACTATGGCTAACTGGCACCTTGTCCTTAATGCCATCTGCCTCCCAGTCCTGTCCTATGGGTGCCAACTCTGGATAGGTACCAAACAATCCACTGGACTGATCAAGCTCCTACAGGGAGTCACCAATCAGATCATCCACAAGATAGCTGGGGCCTTTCACACCACACCCCGTGCCCCCCTCCATGAGCTAATCCGGCTCCTTCCCATGAAACAGTACAGTGCCTCACAAAACTGAGTCAATGTTTTGCACTTTTGCACTGTTTGTTGAATATTGCATCAGCCAAAACAAATATAAACAAAGTCTTGGTATACCATAAAAGGTACAAGATAAGGGTTATGTAATGCAACAATGATTATGTAATTCTGATCAAAACCTGTGGAGCTATGCCCATTTCAAATTGGGGACTCATTGACTCAGTTTTGTGAGGGGGTATCAGAAATATCAGAATCTGATGCTCCACCAAATGTACAGCAACCAATCCTTAATATATGGTTACCACAGTTATCTTGATATTGATGGGACCTGGAATAGAGCTATTTAACCATGGTTTACATTCCCAGAATATTATAATTTCCCAATGCACCCCACCTCCTCTGCTCAGAAAGAAAACATGCTCTCTCTGGCCTCTGAAGGTCATTCCACTCACACTATTGCCTCCAGACTCAGCCTCAGCCAGTCCACAGTCTCTAGGACACTCAGAACCCTCCTTCCCAACCATCAGTCACCTCATTTTGGTCATCTTTCCAAGCTCTCTGCTACCTCTGAACATGCTATCATGATACAAATCACCACAGGAAAGGTTGGCAACACTGTCCAGGCCACAAAGCACATCAATTCCATCATCCCCAACCATGTCTCTTCACAAACTGTGCATTGGGTTCTTAAACAACATTCATTCAAGGCTGTAACAAAGAAGAAAAGGCCACTACTCTCTGCAGTACATTGCAAGAAGCACTTAGCCTTTGCTTTGAAGTACCAAAACTGGACTATGGAGGACTGGAAGAGGGTGATTTGGTCAGATGAGACCAAAATCAACAGGTTTGGGTCAGATGCCAGTCCTCCACAGTCCACTCTCTGTACTTCAAAGCAAAGGCTTAGTGCTTCTTGCAATGTACTGCAGAGAGTAGTGGCCTTTTCTTCTTTGTTACAGCCTTGAATGAATGTTGTTTAAGAACCCAATGCACAGTTTGTGAAGAGACATGGTTGGGGATGATGGAATTGATGTGCTTTGTGGCCTGGACAGTGTTGCCAACCTTTCCTGTGGTGATTTGTATCATGATAGCATGTTCAGAGGTAGCAGAGAGCTTGGAAAGATGACCAAAATGAGGTGACTGATGGTTGGGAAGGAGGGTTCTGAGTGTCCTAGAGACTGTGGACTGGCTGAGGCTGAGTCTGGAGGCAATAGTGTGAGTGGAATGACCTTCAGAGGCCAGAGAGAGCATGTTTTCTTTCTGAGCAGAGGAGGTGGGGTGCATTGGGAAATTATAATATTCTGGGAATGTAAACCATGGTTAAATAGCTCTATTCCAGGTCCCATCAATATCAAGATAACTGTGGTAACCATATATTAAGGATTGGTTGCTGTACATTTGGTGGAGCATCAGATTCTGATATTTCTGATACCCCCTCACAAAACTGAGTCAATGAGTCCCCAATTTGAAATGGGCATAGCTCCACAGGTTTTGATCAGAATTACATAATCATTGTTGCATTACATAACCCTTATCTTGTACCTTTTATGGTATACCAAGACTTTGTTTATATTTGTTTTGGCTGATGCAATATTCAACAAACAGTGCAAAAGTGCAAAACATTGACTCAGTTTTGTGAGGCACTGTACATCCACAAACTCGCGGATGTCTCTTCCCTCCAGATCCGTTCCCTTCCCCCCTCCTCACAGGTCTCCCTCTGTCTACATGGACCCTCAGATGAGTCCCTTGGGACACGTTGATGGGCCTGCAGGAAGACCTCCCCACCCATGGTCCCCACTCCTCTGACCACTCTCACAGCATGGACCCCTGACCTGGTCTACACCACTGACGTGCTTGCGCTTGCCCCCTGGGACCTGCCATCCTGGGACAGACAAGTAAGCTTGCTGGGAGTTGTGCCCCCAAAAGACTGCCAATTGCAGGTAGCGGAGCTCATGGCCCTACCACGCACTGATGTGTCATTAATCCACATGTCACCCATCCTCCACAAGAGAAGCTGGCGTGATCGTACCCTGGTTGGTGCCTTGGCATCGACCCTTCTTGAATGTCAAGGGGAGTACACAATGGCATGGTGCTGTGGAGTGGGGCTGACACAGACTGATGTCAACATCTTCAGTATGGCGCAAACCATGCAATGGTTATGCGACTTTTAGTCTACAGGGGCAGTTCCAGCCCACATCTACATTATGTGCTCTTCTTCCTCTCTTCTCCTTTCTCTTCCTGCTTGAGACCCTAAATGCTTTACAGGTCCTTTTGTTCCCTTCCAATGCTCACTATCCAACTTTCTTTCTTCTCATCCAGACACCCATCTCACATTTATGTGGGTACCTGCAATGAAGACTTACAGTGCCGCGCTTGTATCAAGGAAGGCAGCAACCCACATGTGTTCTACCTCCCCCCTGGCTGCGCTCAATGAGCGACCCTCCCCAGCCAAATTCTGCTCTCTATCCGCCTCCAGGCTTTCGACAACTGGTGCCAGGAGTGGCTATGCCTCCAGGCTACTGCTGGCTCCAGTGACAACCAAGCCTACACCATCTCCCTCCCCACCCCACCTTCAGGCTACAACCACCCCCTCTGGTCTGCTGCAACTAAACCCCAGTCAAAAACCCCTGGTGACAAAACCATGATTTATTATGGCTGGCTTACCACATCCACAGCCATGTGCCTAGCCACAGGCCATGCCTTCACTGCAGAGTATGCTGCATGCTTCCATCCCAACAAACCTGAGGCCAATCGCCTCTGCCACTGTGACAACTCCACCCCCTACTCTCTTGAACATGTCCTGCTTGACTGCCCCCTCCATGACCTACCCCACATGGAACATTGCTACTGCATCACCTTACTCCCCTGGTCTACACCCATGGACTGGCCTGCCATCTTCAACAATAAGTTCCTCTTGGAGGACTTACTCTCCTTTATAGAACACTCCTGTGCCTTCACAGCGCTGCCTGCCTCCTTATGACCTTGCGAGCCTGGATGAGTCAAGCAGGGGTCATCAGGTAAGTCCCAGTTTGTAAATTCATGAACAGTCATTACCCTACCACACGCACTCTCTTTGAAACACCATCTTTGATTGCCCTCTCCCTAACCAAACCCATATTCTTTCCTTTTACCTCCACTCTTTCAATTAAGACCTTTCCACCAAGTGTGGTTTTACAATTCACTATTTTACCAAAATAGTTACCATCATACACTTAGTAGCCACTCTGTCCCATAGTAGCCATGTGACTTGGGACAAACCCTGAAGCATGAATAAATTTGATTTAAAAAAAAAAATCATATGACCAGTCACCTGATCCCTTCCTTGACCCGTGAGACTTCTCATTCCCACAGTTATCCTGACTCATGTGGGAGTATTCCCACACTGACTCTGACTCATGTGGAACCTGTTGTTCCCATGACTTCCTTCCCTGACCCATAGGACTGGCTGTTCCTGTGGTTATCCTGACTCCTGTGGGAATCCTCCCACACTTGCCCTTTCCTTTTGTGGGACCTGCCATTCCCATACTGACCATGACTTATATGGGAATCCTTCCCATATCCAACCCTGACTCCTGCAGGAATACTCTCACATCTGACCCGACCTTGTGGGACTCAGCCCACATGACTATGCTTCTGATAGGACTTATTCCTATCATGGACTTTATGACTGGTGGCTCATCCACCATTGGTAGATATGGACTCTGACTCTGATTGGCTACAGATTGACCTGTTACAGTATTTAAGATGCTGTAGACAGTTTGTAGGACCTTAGATTTGACCTCTTGGGACTTCAGCCCTTGAGCATGTAGATCCAGAATCCAGAGAGGGGAGGACCACTTGTCTCCCTGCATTCACCACCTTTCTGAGAGGGACCTTGCTGTTTCTGACAGTGAGTGTGCACCTTGATAGACCCAGACCCAGAGGCACTGCTGCCCTGGTTTTCCTCTTGACCCAGATGCTGCTGTAGGCTCTGGTTTCCTTTTGACTTCGGCTTCAGTCTCTCAACATGCCTTGTTGAACACAGAAGATGTTCAGTGATGCTTCAGGCATCAGGTGATTAGATTAGCTACTTTGTAGATTAGATTAGATACCGGAGTTTCGGACTTTTACATTATCATTATTACTTTCTTTCTCACATTCCGCAGTAGCTGACTGATACACCATGTAACATGTGATTTCTGTAGTGGCCAATGGCCTTTCTCCCTCATGTTTATTGTTTGGACTTTGTCCAGCACTTGTGGACTTATTCCCAGTGCACAGACCATCCCTTGGATTGTATATAAGGGTGTCTGTTTCATCTCTTCCACTTCAGAGTTCTTCTAACCTCTGAAGTGTAAGTTTCTCTTTACTATCTACTTTACTATTAGACTAATGCTCTTATATAGAACTTTCTTTGTCTAGGTCAGTAGTATAGTTAATACAGAGTTCTTCTAACCTCTGAAGTAACTTTCTTTGTCTAGCTTAACCCGCTAACATCCACAGTCAGTATGCTGCGCCTAGTGATGTTCCGGCCTGGCTTGGCCCAAAAGCCGCGGCTTTGGCTTGGCCTGAGGCGGCTCCGGCTTTCCTAAAGTCTGGGCCGAGCCAAAGCTGCCACAGACGGCTTGGCCCTGGCCCGGCTTGGCCCAAGCCGCGGCTTTTGGTAGAGAAAATTTTATGACATATAACTAGTAGTTATAGTTCGGCTAATCCAAATATGACTTAGTGTGTTACGTATTGCAAAGCTATATCGAAGAAAAGTTTGAAATGCCGCAATAACATGATCACGTGACCCAAATCAACCACTTTGTGATCAGATTTCTACTGATTTGATGATTGCTATTGCACTTGTATGTGCTGTTGAAAGCCGCGGCCTGAGCTGGCGGCTTTGGCTTTTAGCTTCTCTGAGCCGGGCCAAAGCCCTTGCTGGGCCGTCACAACGGCCTGGCTTGGCCCGGCCCAAACAGGCCCGGCTTGGCCCGGCTTCCGGCTTTGAGCCGGGCCAGGCACATCACTAGCTGCGCCTCATGCCTGTTCGACAGGTTATGGGCCCTGGCCACACTTTACTGATCTGTACTTTTGTTTGATCAGTCCAACCTTTTTTCTTCAAGCTCACACAAGCTTCAAGATCCTCTCCCAATCAGTCTACTTTTTGAGCTTCAATTCTCTTCTTTTTGCCCTTAACTGTCCACAAGGTGGTGCACTTTATGTGCCCACCTTGATCTGTCTGGCTAGTCCCTCAGGGGATTCTTGCAAGAGGTGATGAGGGACCCTAAGCGGGTGAAACACTTAAGTTCCTCATGTGTGCTCTAAGTAAATAGTATTCTTAGTTATAGCTGGGTTTTCATCCCATCCATAGTCTTAGTAGGCCACTTGCCCAGAAGGCTTGGGGCTATAGGTTCAGTCAATGCTTGGCTCAATCCGTAAGCCAGGTTTAGCGACCTGCTGGTAGAGTTTAGGGTCTAGAACAAGGCATGGGTAGTCACTCCCATGACGCTTGGGCTCGATACAAGTAGGCTTGAACTACTATAGTATTTACACAGTAGCTAGAGGGTCTCGTCTCTGGGCAGAAGTACCCGCTGCTTTCATTGGGGGTTCACCCCAACCAGAGGAAACCTAATAGTCTACTATAGTCATGGCCCCAATCATCTAGGGCTTAATCATGGACTCCACCACCAGCACTAGAGGAAGGGCTTATACCCTTTGTCTCTAGTGGAACTTGTGGTTGGCTCCTCCATGACATGACTCCCCATCTATTTACACAATGTCCCCCTGATGTGGGCTTAGGACTTGTTGTAGATGGCGCTAGACAGCTTACTATACTACTTAGAAGTCGCACATCAGAGGCAGGACTTTTTAAGTTCTGAAGCATAGCGCCACAGAATGGACGGGCCCTCTTCAATGAGACCTGGACAACTGGTTCTAACTGCTCCTTGGAACCAGGATCAAACTTTTTAAATCATCTCAATGTCTTCCATCATCTTCCCCCCTACGTTCAAGTTTGACAAGCTTGACAGCTCCAACTGGCAGCAGTGGTTGGTGTCATTCACTGCCCTGCTCAGGATCAATGGAATGAAGAGGCACATCACTCATGATGCCCCTGAATTCCTGAATGCTCCGAAGCCAGAGGATAGAGAAAAGGATGATGAATACGCCAAGCACTTTGCGCTTTGGTCTGAGCCTATGTACGTAGAATGGAACAGGGTGGAGGAAGTCCTCATGGGAGTTCTGGTGATGGTTACATCGCCAGAAACATACTCCCAAATTGCCTCTGACAGAACTTATCCTTCTGTCAATGCCAAGTATGAGCGTTTGGAATCGCTCTATGGCTCAGTAGGTAGCATGGCCACCTACAACTTGTGGTGTTCTGTGTCCTCCTTCCACTTGGAGGAGGGCAAAGCATTCAGACCCCAGTTGCAGCATGTGTTGGATGTGAGGAGTACTCTCAAGGAAAATGGGATGGAGATCTCTGATCTCCAGTTGAGCTTCATATTGCTCCAATCCCTACCTCCATCCTACAATGCCATTGCTGGCTCTATCCTGGCATCAGGTCCTCCTGACCACCTTTCCCCTCAGGACCTTGTACAAAGGTTCCTAAATGAGGAAAGCCGACTAGCCAGCCCCACAGGAAGTGGTGTTGGGGCTGCCCTTAACAAGGCAGCCCATGTCAACAAAAACAAACCCAAAAAAGTAAATTTCACGCCACAACCTGCAGGTGCATCATCGTCCAATGATGTCACCTGCTTCTATTGCCAGAAGCCGGGCCACAAGGCTAATGAATGTTGGCAAAGGAAACAGGACAGAGCCAATGCTGATGCAGGCAAAAAGGGCAACAAGAGGAAGGGGCAAGGCCCCAGTACACATAATAACTCCACACAAGTAGCTACCGTAATTAATGGTAGCGGCAGAATACAGGAGGTGCATGAGACACCTCGCATTTCACTTTACATGATGACCGAACATACGCAAGAAGTCGATGATGGCAGCAACCCTTGGATGATGGACAGCGGAGCCACCACTCACTTTACACCATACTTAGATGATTTCTCTGAGTATTTCCCACACAAGGGACATCAGGTGACAATTGGTGATGGATCCATAGTCCAAGTCAAAGGAACAGGCAAAGTCATACTCAAAACTTGCAATAATTATGAGTTAGAGTTAAATAATGTCTTTTATATGCCTGGCAGTGAGAGAATACTGTCGACAAGCTGCATCACCAACAAAGGCGGCTCAGTGGAATTTTCTCCATCTGAGGTCAAAATAAAGTACAATAATGCAATTATAGCGGAAGGTGTCTGTTGGCTAAACACGCACCCCAATCAAGGGACCTTAAACAGGACCCTGGCTCACACACTAGAAAAGAAATGGCCACATTGGGGATTGAACCCAAGACCTCTGGACAAGCCGGGTCCGGTGCTCTAAACCACTGAGCTACACGGCCTCAGGTTCATAGTGGTACACAACCTCCTATATGAGGTCATGCAGAGTTGCATTGTGCAACACCTGACTGTGTCAACAGTGTCAAGGCTATGGGACTCTATTGGGTCTTTGGGAAAACTATGCAGAATTTAAATACTGCTTCCCACAAATCTGCATCAAGTAGCCTTGATACCTGGCATTTGCGCATGGGTCATATGTCAAAAGAGGCCCTCAAAAGACATGCTCCTAAGGCTGTAAAGGTCTTAGTATAGATAATAGCCAGATGGAAGACAAGCCGTGTTATGGCTGTGAAATGGGAAAATCACACATCTTCCATTCCCTCCCTCTCAAAAGAGAGCTTCAGGCCCTTGGAGGTCATTCATAGTGACTTAGTTGGTCCTTGCAATGTACTTCAATTCAAGGAACCTATACTTCCCACTTCATAGACGACTTTAGCAGGACTGCTCTAGTTGTTGCTATGAAGCAAAAGTGATTTACATTGGTCTTCAGTAACATTAAGGCATTCTTGGAAAATAAAACAGACAAGAAAATAAAGACCTTACACACAGACCAAGGTGGCGAGTTTGTTAATAGGGAGCTGAAGTCTATACTTGAGCAGGCTGGCATAGAGCATAAATTGACAATGCCATATCCCCACAACAAAAGGAAGGGCTGAAAGGTTCAACAGAACCATTATGGAAAAGGCTACCAGTATGCTGCATCATGCTGGTCTTTCCCTTGGTTTCTGGGAATGTGCAGTGCAACAGCCTGTCACATATACAATAGAAGCCTATCCGTCTAATAAGTGGAGGACACCGCTTGAGCTTCTGGATGGGGACATTCCAGATGTCTCATACTTTAAAATATTTGGCTGCTTAGCCTATTACACTGTCCCAGAGGATAAAAGACATAAACTGGATCAGAAAGCCAGAGAACAGTCTTTGTCGGGTATGCACCCCACTCTAAAGGAATCTGGATATCATCTTCCTTTGTATGTGTTGACACAGGATGTGTCTGGAGATGCTTCAGGCATCTAAGGATCGCTTTAGCTGTAGATAAGATTAGATTAGGTTCCGGAGTTTCGGACTTTTTACGATATCTTTATTACATTTCTTTCTCACCTTACTCAGCTGATTAGTGATGACTTAGTAATGCGCAGTAAGCATGTGATATCTCTTTGGCCAATGGCCTTTATCCCTCTCTGTTTATTGTCCGGCACTTGTGGACTTATTCCCAGTGCGCACAGACCATTTCCCTGGCCCCTATGGGTATATAAGGGTGTCTGTTTCATCTCTTTCACTTCAGAGTTCTTCTATCTCTGAAGTGTAAGTTCTTACTATACTCTCTTTTACCTTTGACTAACCGTCTCTGTAGATACTTGTCTTTTAGGTCAGTAGTATAGTTTATAGAGTTCTTCTATCTCTGAAGTATACTTGTCTTTTAGCCTAACCGCTACTAACCACAGTCAGTATAACCAGCAGCATGATTGTTTGACAGGTTATGGGCCCTGCCACTCATACTGATCTGTTTTCCCTTTTGTTCATTACAGCCCAACTCGCTTTTGCACTTCAAGCTCACAAAAGCTTCAAAGTCTTTCCCACCAGCTTCTTCCAGTGAGCTTCTATTTACTGTCTGTGCACCTTAACACCCCACAGGATGACGCAGTTTACTGCTCATCCTGAACTGTTTGGCTAGCCCTTCGGGGTTCTTGCAAAAGGTGATGAGGGACCCTAAGCGGGTGAAACACCTTGAGCTCCTTGAGTGCGCACTAGGTATTAGTAATTTCTTAGTTGTAGCTGGGTTTTCGTCCCATAGATAGTCTTAGTAGGCCTATAGCCAGAAGCTTGTGGCTTTAAGTCCAGTCAATGCTTGGCTCTATCTGTAAGCCGGGTTTAGCGACCCGCATGTGGAGTTTAGGGTCTAGAACAAGGCATGGGTAGTCACTCCCATGACGCTTGGGCTCGATACAAGTAGGCTGCACTACTATAGTCTATACATAGTAGATATAGTCTTCATCTCTGGGCATAAGTATCCGTTGCCTTTGTAGGGTAACCACGCCCTACCAGAGACAGACTAGCATCTACTAGTCATGGCCCCAATCATCTAGGGCTTAATCATGGACTCCACCACCAGCATTAGAGGAAGGGCTATACACCCTTTGTCTCTAATGGAACTTGCGGTTGGCTCCTCCATGACATGACTCCCAGTCTTGTTTACACTAGACACTCTGGCTAGTCTACCAGAGCTTATGTCTAGTTACAGGATTGCGCTAGACAGCTTTACTATACCTAGAAAGTCGCACAACAAAGGCGGGACCTTCTTAGGTTCTGAAGCATAGCGCCACAGTATGGGGTGGCACTCTTAAGCGAGACCTGGGCACTGGTTCTAACTGCTCCTTGGAACCAGGAACAACTTCTTAACATCTCAAAATGCCGTCCTCAATCGTCTTCCCTCCCTCCTCCAAGATGGAGCGCCTTGATGGCTCCAACTGGCAAGTATGGTCTGCCAACTTCAACGCCCTCTTGAGGATGAATGGGCTCAGGAGGCACATTATCACGCCCTACCCTGACATGCCCCTCCTCCCAGAGGACAAGGAGGAAAAGGAGAAAATGCAGAAGGAAGTCATTGATCCCATCCTTAGGGAATGGATGGGAGAAGAGGAAATGTTAATTGGGCTCCTCTTCCTCAACGTTACCCAAGAAGTCTACTCTCAGGTAGCTTCTGATGCCAATTATCCTTCTCTTAGTGAGAAGTATAATAAGTTGGAGCGGCTATATGGCTCTGTAGGTAGCATGGCCACATATAACTTGTGGCTTGCCCTGGTGTCCTTCCGTCTTGATGAAGGACAGACATTCAGAACCCAATTACAAAAGGTTCTGGATGCCAGGAGTACCCTTAGGGAGAACGGGATGGAGGTCAATGACCTCCAGATGAGCTTTATATTATTAAAAGCTCTCCCTGAATCCTACAGTGCCATTGCTGGCTCCATACTGGCCTCTGGCGATCCAGAGCGTCTTTCTCCTCAGGACCTTGTGCAGAGGTTCCTAAATGAGGAAAGTCGCCTGGCGGGTCCCTCGGGAAGTGGTAGTGCAGTCCTATCTAAGGCTGCACCTGTCAAGTCAAAACCTAAAAATACAAATTTATCACCACTTCCCGCTGCTGCCCCTGGTTCACAAGGGGTAGTCTGCTTCTATTGCCAAAAGCCTGGACACAAGTCCAATGCTTGCGCAAAGAAGAAGAAGGATCTGGAGAATGCCAAAAAGGGCAAGGCAGGGAACAAGAAGAGGGCTGAGGCCCAAAATGTACATACTATAGCCACCGTAATTAATGGTAGTGGCAAAATAGAGGAGGTGCAAGAAGCACCTCGCATTCGCCTTTATGCACACACCTATAATCTGGACATCAACTCAGATTATTGGATGCTTGATAGTGGAGCAACGTCTCATTTCAGCCCAAACCTTGAAGACTTCGATACATATAAAGTGGACAGTACCCATGAAGTATCACTAGGTGACAACTCCATAGTCAAAACAAGTGGAGTTGGCACTGTGATCATCAGGACTGATCAAGGTTTCGACTTAGAATTGAGCAATGTGCTCCATATGCCTGGAGGACATAAAATACTCTCCGCCAGTGCCCTAGTAGAAAAAGGGGCAACTGTGTTCTTTGATAATAAGAAGGCAACAATAAAATATGGCGATAATATCATAGCGGAAGCATGGAAGTTTGGCAAATTGTACTGGGTACTAGGCAAACACGTCCTAAGTAGTATCCATACATCTGCATCTGCCTCACTAGAAATCTGGCATCAAAGGATGGGCCATATGTCAAAAGAGGCCCTGAAAAGATATGCTCCTGAGGCGGTTAAAGGCCTCAAAATAAATAATAGCCAAGTGGAAGACAAGCCGTGTTATGGCTGTGAAATGGGCAAGTCCCATCGTCTTCCATTTCCCCCATCTTCAAAGCGCGCGTCAGCCCCCCTTGAGATCCTTCATAGTGATCTCGTAGGTCCCTTGCAGTGCAGTTCAATACAAGGGAATCTATACTTTGCCACTTTCTTGGACGACTTTAGCAGATATGCTTTGATCGTTCCAATGAAGTCTAAAGATCTGTTCACACCAGTTTTTAATAAACTGAAGACATTACTTGAAAACAAATTTAATCATAAAATCAAGTGTCTTCATACAGATCGTGGTGGCGAGTATGTGAACAAGGCGCTGAGGGCAACGCTTGAAGATTATGGCATAGAGCATAAACTTACGATGCCGTATAGCCCACAACAGAATGGAAGGGCCGAGAGGTTCAATAGAACCATCATGGAAAAAGGCACTAGCATGCTGCACGATGCTAGCCTGTCTCTCGGTTTTTGGGAGTGTGCTGTCGAGACAGCATGTCATATTTATAATAGAACTCCCATTCGTTCTAATAAGTGGAAGACTCCGCTTGAGCTTCTGGTTGGGAACAAACCAGATGTCTCGTATTTCAAGGTCTTTGGTTGCAAAGCCTACTATCATGTTCCAGAGGGCAAGCGGCGAAAACTAGATCCCAAAGCAAGGGAAGCCGTCTTTGTCGGGTATGAGCCCACTTCTAAGGGCTATACACTTTGGGATAGTCGTACCCGGTCTCTCATCTTTTCACGAGATGTTACATTTGATGAGAGATCCTTCCCATCCCACTCTGATAAGGACAACAGAGCAGGCAAATCCATAGAGCAACCTACAGAAGGTGGCTCCTTTACTTTACCTGGTGGCCCAGTCCAGCCACCACCAGCAGCAGCTACACATGTTCCTGAGGCTCCTCAAGATGAGGAAGACCTAGATGAGGAACAGGAGGACATCGTACCTCCTCAATTACCACCTCAGCCTACCACACCCACACGTAATGTAGACACCACACACCCTCAGACTATATATCAGACCCCTCCATCGCAAATCATGGAACCATCCTCCCCTCCCAAAAGAACCAAGGCAATCAGAAAATCACAAAGGATTGCAGACAGAATTCCTCAACCTAATTTTCAGAGGACAAGTCCACGCTCTGAACGACGAGACAGGGCAATCCAAGAAGATTTGGACTTGGATACTGCACGCCCCAATCGCAATCGTCGTCTGAATCCTCGCTTCTACAACGAGGATAATGCAGAGTTTGTGCAAGGTTCTTCCAGACTTGGTCAGATGGATCTACTTAATGCTGCAGGATCGCCTTATAGGGATCCTCTTACATTTAAAGAAGCAATGGAGTCTGATAATGCCAGTGACTGGCTTGAGGCATGTCAATATGAAATTGACGCCTTAGAAAAACTTAAAGTGTGGCGCCTTGAAGACCTTCCTGAAGGTAGAAAGGCTGTAAAGTCCAAGTGGGTCTTTAAATTGAAAGCAGATGGACGCTTTCGTGCTAGGCTTGTAGCAAAAGGGTTCACCCAAATAGAGGGGGTGGACTTCGACGAAACTTTCTCCCCAGTCGCCAGATTTGAGTCTCTTAGACTATTGTTAGCATTGGCCGCGCTTGAGGATTGGGAAATCCACCAAATGGATGTCAAATCGGCATTCCTACATGGCGATCTGGATGAGGAGATTTATATGGAGCAACCTGTTGGTTTCGTCGTTGCTGGACAAGAGTCCAAAGTTTGTAGGCTACAGAAGGCTCTGTATGGCCTCAAACAAGCTTCCCGAGCATGGAACTTGCAATTCCATGCAGTTCTCAATGAACTGAGCTTTACTCGGACGTACTCTGATGCAGGAGTATATGTGTATCATCACCAAGAGGGGGATGGTTCACTTTTCGTCATTTTATATGTTGATGACATCACTATACTTGGGTCCTCCACTAAGAAGATTCAATGGCTGAAGGACTCTCTATCTAGTCGATATGAGATGACCGATCTGGGCGAAATCCAGTCCTACCTTGGAGTTAATATCACCAGGGACCGTCCTAACAAGACACTGGATATTGACCAGACAGCCTATGTATCCTCTATAGTTGAGAGGTTTGGAATGGGGGATTCCAACCCAGTATATACTCCTCTACCCTCTGGCGTGGATGTTCATTTGGTCAAATTTGAAGACCAGGCATCTACCTCTGAAATTAAGAGGTATCAGCAGTTAATGGGGTCTCTGCTTTGGGTGCAGATTGGAAGCAGACCCGACATTAGTTTTGCTGTTGCACGCCTTAGCCAATTTGCTTCCAACCCTTCCCAGCAGCACATGCGACTAGCAAAGTATGTCTTAGCTTATTTAAATGCTACAAAAGACTACAAGTTGCGCTATTCTGGAGGGAATGGTGAAGTTGGCCTTCATGGCTTTGCGGATTCCTCATGGGGAGATCAAGAGGACCGCCACTCCACCTCTGGCTATGTCTTTTTCCTTGCTAATGGAGCCATTAGCTGGTGTTCCAGAAAGCAAAAGACAGTAGCACAGTCCACCACCGAAGCCGAGTATATGAGCCTCGCTGAGGCTTCAAATCAGGCAGCGTGGTATAGGACATTTATGCAGGAGTTGGGATATGAAGTTAGTTCACCCATACAACTGCATTGTGACAATAAGGGCGCAGTAGATCTTGCATTAAACCCTGTCACAGGAAGGCGATCAAAGCACATACCAATAAAGTACCATGCCATTAGGGAGTATGTAGAATCACACCAGATAGACTTGGTGCGAACTCCCACTGGAGAGATGCTAGCAGATGGCCTTACAAAGTCTCTGCCTAGATCATCTTTTGATCACATGGTAACTGGATTTGGACTAGTGCTGGAATGAAGGAGCTGGAATCTGGAGACTTTGTTCACCAGTTTCACTTTCCCACCATGCCACATGAGCACATTCTCGACCTCGAGAGTGACGCAAGAGGTGTGTAGACTTGCATAAGCGAATCTACAACTCGTATGCAAAACTCACAAAGAGTTAGAGAAGTTGGATCTCTGGCTGGTGATATGTTCGTTCAATTATGAACAGCAGTGTGCTCATTTAATTCATTTCATTCAATGATCGATGCCTTCACCATGGAGGGATGTTGACACAGGACGTGTCTGGAGATGCTTCAGGCATCTAAGGATCGCTTTAGCTGTAGATAAGATTAGATTAGGTTCCGGAGTTTCGGACTTTTTACGATATCTTTATTACATTTCTTTCTCACCTTACTCAGCTGATTAGTGATACCTTTAGTAATGCGCAGTAAGCACGTGATATCTCTTTGGCCAATAGCCTTAATCCCTCTTCTGTTTATTGTCCGGCACTTGTGGACTTATTCCCAGTGCGCACAGACCATTTCCCCTGGCCCCTATGGGTATATAAGGGTGTCTGTTTCGTCTCTTCCACTTCAGAGTTTCTTCAACCTCTGAAGTGTAAGTTCTACTATACTTTCTACCATACCTTTGACTAACTGTCTCTTGTAGATACTTGTCTTTCTAGGTCAGTAGAATAGTAATACAGAGTTTCTTCAACCTCTGAAGTATACTTGTCTTTCTAGCTTAACCCGCTACTAACCACAGTCAGTATAACCAGCAGCATGATTGTTTGACACTTTGGGACATGCATACTCAATCCTTCGTATTGTCAAGAGATGTGACATTTGATGAAGGATCCTTCCCATCCAACCTTGCCAAGGACAGCAAGGGAAAACAAAAGGAAAAAGTTATGCCTTTTGTTCTAGAAGTTGAGAGGCCTGTCCAGCCTCAACCAGCAATAGCCACAGTTCCTCAGGCTCCTGAAGACAAGGATGCCGAGGTTGAGGAACAGGAGGTAGTGGAACCTCCTCAATTAAATCCTGAGCCTACCACACCCAAAAGAGAAGACACACATGATGTCACTATCTATCAGACGCCTCCATCCCAAGTCATGGAACCATCTGAACTCCCCAAAAGAACCCGTGCCAAGAGACAATCTAAGAAAAAGATTGTTGGCAAAATTTCCCAGCCAGTATTTACTAGGGAAAGTCCACGCTCTCAGCAATGTGACAAGGCTGTGCAGGAAGATTTAGATCTTGATACTGCCTGTCCTAAACGTTCACGTCGCATGAATCCTCGATTTTATAATGAGGATAATGCTGAGTTCATGCAGGGTTCTTCCAGACTTGGACACATGGAATTGCTAAATGCCGCCAGTGTCTCTTATAGAGATCCCCTGACTTTTCAGGAGGCAATGCAGTCTGACAATGCCAATGAATGGCTTGAGGCATGTAAATATGAGATTGATGCCTTAGATAAACTGGATGTGTGGTGCCTTGAGAATCTTCCAAAAGGAAGGAAGGCTGTCAAATCAAAATGGGTTTTTAAGCTGAAACCAGATGGATGGTTTCGTGCTAGGCTCGTGGCAAAAGGGTTCACCCAAGTAGAAGGAGTGGACTTCAATGAAACATTCTCTCCAGTCGCCAGATTTGAATCACTTAGATTACTACTAGCGCTAGCTACGCTAGAGGATTGGGAAATCCACCAGATGGATGTCAAATTGGCATTCCTACATGGCGATCTGGATGAAGAGATATATATGGAGCAACCAGTTGGTTTTGTCGTTGCTGGTCAAGAGTCCAAAGTTTGTAGGCTACAAAAAGCACTATATGGCCTCAAACAAGCATCCTGAGCATGGAATCTACAATTCCATGCAGTTCTTAATGAACTGGGCTTTACTCGGACGTACTCTGATGCAGGAGTATATGTGTTTCATCAAAAGGAGGGGGATGATTCACTTTATGTCATTCTCTATGTAGATGACATTACTATACTTGGATCTTCCAATGATAAGATAACGTGGCTGAAGTCATCACTATCTAGTCAATATGAGATGACTGACTTGGGAGAAATCCAGTCATACCTTGGAGTTAACATCACCAGGGATCGTCCTAATAAGACACTGGAGATTGACCAAGCAGCCTACGTTTTATCTATTATTGAGAAGTTTGGGATGAGGGATTCCAACCGAGTATATACTCCTCTTCCCTCTGGCGCTGATGTACATCTGGTCAAGTTTGATGGCCAGGCATCTACTTCTGAAATAAAGAAGTACCAACAGTTGATGGGGTCTCTGCTATGGGTGCAGATTGGAAGCAGACCTGACATCAGTTTTGCTGTGGCGTGCCTTAGTCAATACACTTCCAACCCCTCTCAGGATCATATGCGACTTGCAAAGTATGTCTTAAAGTATCTTAATAGTACAAAAGACTACAAGTTGCAGTATTCTGGAGGGAATGGGGAGAGTGGCCTTCATGGCTTTGCAGATTCCTCATGGGGAGATCAAGAGGACTGCCACTCCACCTCAGGCTACGTGTTTTTCTTAGCAAATGGCACTATTTCATGGTGTTCCAGAAAGCAGAAAACAGTAGCACAGTCCACCACTGAAGCCAAATATATGAGCCTCTCTGAGGCTGCAAATCAGGCAGCGTGGTATAGGACTTTTATGGAGGAATTAGGGTATGAGGTATCCTCCCCTATACTACTCCACTGTGATAATAAGGGTGCCGTGGATTTGGCATTAAACCCAGTCACAGGAAGGCGGTCAAAGCATATTCCGATCAAGTACCATGCCATTAGGGGGTACATTGAATCACACATAATTGAGTTAGTGTGTACCCCCACAGGTGAGATGCTGGCAGATGGCTTCACTAAGTCTCTACCAAGAGCATCATTTGAAACCATGGTAAATGGACTTGGACTTATGCTGGAATGAGAAGAGCTGGAATTTGGAGACTTTGAATACCAGTTTCACTTTCCCACCATGCCAAATGAGTACATTCTCGACCTCGAGAGTGATGCAAGAGGTGTGAGTTTGCATAAGAGAATCTACAACTCGTACGCAAAGCTCACAACCCGCGCTCAAGAGTTAGAGAAGTTGGATCTCTGGCTGGTGATATGCTCATTTAATTGAGATGGCAGTGTGCTCATCCAACTCATTTCCCATCCATGACCAGATGCCTTCAGCATGGAGGGATGTTGAACACAGAAGATGTTCGGTGATGCTTCAGGCATCAGGTGATTAGATTAGCTACTTTGTAGATTAGATTAGATACCGGAGTTTCGGACTTTTACATTATCATTATTACTTTCTTTCTCACATTCCGCAGTAGCTGACTGATACACCATGTAACATGTGATTTCTGTAGTGGCCAATGGCCTTTCTCCCTCATGTTTATTGTTTGGACTTTGTCCAGCACTTGTGGACTTATTCCCAGTGCACAGACCATCCCTTGGATTGTATATAAGGGTGTCTGTTTCATCTCTTCCACTTCAGAGTTCTTCTAACCTCTGAAGTGTAAGTTTCTCTTTACTATCTACTTTACTATTAGACTAATGCTCTTATATAGAACTTTCTTTGTCTAGGTCAGTAGTATAGTTAATACAGAGTTCTTCTAACCTCTGAAGTAACTTTCTTTGTCTAGCTTAACCCGCTAACATCCACAGTCAGTATGCTGTGCCTCATGCCTGTTTGACATGCCTCTGGCACTTGGGCTGAGCCATCATCCTTTGCTCTGACTTCAGTCCACTTGGGAGCACCATCCACATTGTGGCTGAGTTATGACTCCTTCCAACCATGGCCTTGGTCTGTTCATCATGCCTCTGGCACAGCAGCCAGGTCTTTCCCCACTCACAGGCCTTAGGGGATTAGCTCCCTTTGGTCTACTCATCCCATCTCCCTCCATGCTTGGTTATGGCACATTTCCTTCCAATCTTGTTGAGGCTAGGCTGAGGGCTTGGCTTGTAGAGCTGACCCTGCTGAGGATCTCTGAGACTGCTAGTGGACCCATGCCAGATTGTGCATGTTGCACATGATATGCCCTGCTGAGTGTAACAGTGCAACCTGTTTCTGTCCAGAGTGCATGCCATTCAGGCCAAGCAGAGAGGGAGCAGTGGGCTTGAATGATGTAATGAAATCCACCAGCAGGAGGCAGGTGCATGGTGTTGATATAGGCTTTTTGGAAGAGGGGTGCTGGAGGAGTGATGGTGGGAGGGATTTGGACCTTGGTTACTTGATGGAGTTGGCAATCATGGCATGTCTTGATGAACCATTTGATGTTGGCATCAAGGGAGGGCCACCAGAAGCAATCCATGACGAAGCATCGAGTTGAATAGATGCCTTTGTGTCCTAAGTCATCATGTGCTGAGCGAACAATGGCAAGGCATTGGGATGGGGTAATGTACAGTTGATGTTGACTAAGACCATTGCATCACCAGAGTTGACTGTCAAGTAAAAAGAACTTGCACATCTTCTTCAAAAGCCTCTCCAAGTCACTAGCACTAAGTCCTTCTGGTAGTTTGAGGGTGGCCAAGTAGTGTTGGATCTGGAGCATGTCAGTGTTGGCATCTATAGATCAGGCAGAAGAGGGGAATGTTGAACACAGAAGATGTTCGGTGATGCTTCAGGCATCAGGTGATTAGATTAGCTACTTTGTAGATTAGATTAGATACCGGAGTCTTGGACTTTTTACATTATCATTATTACTTTCTTTCTCACATTCCGCAGTAGCTGACTGATACACCATGTAACTGTTGACACGGCATGTGTCTTGAGGTGCTTCAGGCATCTAGGTTAGGGTCTAAGCTGTGCAAGATTAGATTAGATATTGATTCGGAGTTTCGGACTTTTTACCATATCATTATTACTTTCTTTCTCGCAATGCGCAGCAGCTGACTGATGTACCTTAGTAATCCTGTATAGCATGTGATAACTTACTGGCCAATGGCCTTTGTCCCTCATAGTACATTCTAGCGCATTCCATTGCGCACAGACCATCCCTTCAGTAGTATATAAGGGTGTCTGTTTCATCTCTTACACTTCAGAGTTTCTTCTACCTCTGAAGTGTAAGTCCCTTCTCTTACTTACTATCATACCTTGAGACTAATGCTCCTAGTAGTAACTTGTCTTTATCTAGGTCAGTAGTATAGTATAATAGAGTTTCTTCTACCTCTGAAGTTAACTTGTCTTTATCTAGCCTCACACGCTACTAACAGTCAGTATCACTGCACGCACATGCCTGTTCTACAGTAACATGTGATTTCTGTAGTGGCCAATGGCCTTTCTCCCTCATGTTTATTGTTTGGACATTGTCCGGCACCTGTGGACTTACTCCCAGTGCACAGACCATCCCTTGGAAGTGTATATAAGGGTGTCTGTTTCATCTCTTTCACTTCAGAGTTTCTTCAACCTCTGAAGTGTAAGTCTTACTATACTTTCTATCATACCTCTGACTAACATCTCTTGTAGATACTTGTCTCTCTAGCCTAACCCGCTAACTTTTACAGTCAGTATGCTGCACACATGCCTGTTCGACAGTAGCAGGGTTCATAACAGTGCAGGCTTGTATTTAGATACTACAATACTACTAACTATCTCACCTTGTTAGATGCTTTCAATAGAGTGATAGCAACTACTTTATTATAGAAGCTATATACATTTGATGTGCTATATCAGCTATTAAATTAAATGAGTGGATGATGTGATTTGATCTGAGATGTACTAATTAAATAATTGTAATTGTGAACACATGATCTAAATTATGCCAGACCGATTCCAGCATCTCTGTACTGATGATGCATGTGCATGCATTCTTAAGCCTACCTTCCTAGATAGGAAGGTAATGCACAGTCCAATTGGCATGCCCTGCATTTTGCATTTTTTTCATGTTTTTTTGTGTTTTTTTGCATTTGCATAGATAACACAACTGATTCTTGTCTCATTTAAGATCAGACACATGATCTGACTTGAAATTTTGTAGGATACTAGTTATATGAATATTATTTCTGTATAAGCAATTTTGAATGCATCTGATTGCCTCAAGTCTTAAAAATGCAAAAATGAATCAATATCCACATTCTGTGCAGTTTTCAACAGGCTTCTTTCATGTTATCTACATTATATGACAGCATTATATTACAGCAAAGGCATTATGAATAAAATGACATAAAAAGACTGGTTAAGACTGGTTAAGACCAGTTAAGACCGGTTTTTTATCAGTCTTTTGGGATGCTTGAAGATGTAAGACTGGTTAACTGCATGAAGTGAAAATGCCTTAACCAGGACCATTTTTCAGTCTTTTTTTGGTTCAGTCCAGTTTGGTCCCAGTCTTTTTTCAGTTAAGTTAACCGAACCTTTAAACCCTAGTTACCCATAAAATGAAATGCATGCAAGTTCTTTACTTGCATCATGCATTTCAGACATCCAGCCCAGGACATCCCAGTCAAGGAGATATGCACTTGGACACAATGTGTTCATTTATGGCTACTCAAGATCCCTCAAAGATTCCTATTTTATGTTCATAAGATTATGATAATTTATTATTCCATTTTTATTTTATTATTCTGCTTTCAATTTTATATGAGTGCAACTGTTCTTTGCATTTCTGCACATTATGGATAAATGGCCCAGGCCATCCCAGTCAAGGAGATAAGCACTTGGACACAACATGTTCATTTATGGCTATTCAAGATCCCTCAAAGATTGTTGGTTTATGTTCAGAAGATTAAAAGGATCCTTTACTTACATTATTATTTTATTATTCTGGTTTCATTTCATACAAGTGCAACTGTCCTGGCGTGTTTAAGTCAACCTTCCTTAATAGGAAGGAGGTCAGACCACCATGCAATGCAATGTAGTTGCTGCCCCATGCAGCTTGTAGATACATGCAGGCCTTGTTTCAGTAAACTAATTTGATAATTAGATTATATTATAGTCTAAAGTAGTCTAGAGAGTATTTTAGATAGTGCCAGACTGGCAGAATTGGTTGTGCCTTAATAAAACAGATGCATCATGATTTTCAAGAAGTGGATCACTGATAACACTTTTATTTTACATTGCACCATTGATCTGCTTTGATATTTCATATGGTAATACTAGAACATATTTAAAGATACCCTGTATCATACATCAGATGAGATCTTTTATTTTTGTGGCTGCAGATGTGTTTTATCTTAGAATTTCTACTGATCTTGTCAGTGCATAATTGGCACCTACAGTGGGTCAAAAAACCGTCCCGATGTTTGCACCATTTCTAGTATTCACTCTATAGCACCTCAGCATTTAGGAATCTGGTTATGGTGTGGCTGTATGTCTGAAAGCCCTGCTTCCTGGCTACCATGCCCAATTTGGATCAAAGTAATTGGCCATGATATAAGCATTTTATGATCAAATCAAATCAATCAATCATCGGGACAGTTTTTTGACCCACATTTTAAATCCACTATCTGCCCAATTACTCCTTTTTTTCACCCCTTTTTGCCTTGGTAACTCCTTGAATCCTTTTAGTCATCCTTTCTATAACCTTTTCCCATCATTCTGGTGCATTTTTATTCCACTCCTCCACCACCCTCTCCCACAACTCAGGTATCCCCTTGACTGGTTAAGAACCTTCTTCAGATCCACCCAGAGGTGTCCAATGGGGCTAATATTTCAAGGGATTGGGCTATCCATACCAGGCTTCAATATTCCTGTCTTAAAACTGCTGGCTTGCCTTCTTGGAATTGTGTTTTGGGTCATTGTCCCACTGAAACATGCTTTCACCCTCCACCATTTCTTACTTTTCAAACCTTTCCACCACTCCGCCATCCAAAATATCACAGTACTGGCATGGATTCATGATCCCCTAAACCCCTGTAAGCATTCCTAGTCCATTCCACCCCATACAAGACCAATACCATAAGTTCTTCCTCCTCCATGCTTGACTGTCAGGGTGGTGGTTCTGTCAGAGAGTGGTTACCATGAAAATTGGACAGTGGATGACTGGAAAAGGATCTTGTGGTCAGGTGAGACTATAATAAACAGAATTGCTTCAGACAGAAGGAGCTACACTTGGGAAAAATAAGGGAGAACCACCCTCTGACAGAACCACCACCCTGACAGTCAAGCATGGAGGAGGAAGAACTTATGGTATTGGTCTTGTATGGGGTGGAATGGACTAGGAATGCTTACAGGGGTTTAGGGGATCATGAATCCATGCCAGTACTGTGATATTTTGGATGGCGGAGTGGTGGAAAGGTTTGAAAAGTAAGAAATGGTGGAGGGTGAAAGCATGTTTCAGTGGGACAATGACCCAAAACACAATTCCAAGAAGGCAAGCCAGCAGTTTTAAGACAGGAATATTGAAGCCTGGTATGGATAGCCCAATCCCTTGAAATATTAGCCCCATTGGACACCTCTGGGTGGATCTGAAGAAGGTTCTTAACCAGTCAAGGGATACCTGAGTTGTGGGAGAGGGTGGTGGAGGAGTGGAATAAAAATGCACCAGAATGATGGGAAAAGGTTATAGAAAGGATGACTAAAAGGATTCAAGGAGTTACCAAGGCAAAAAGGGGTGAAAAAAAGGAGTAATTGGGCAGATAGTGGATTTAAAATGTGGGTCAAAAAACTGTCCCGATGATTGATTGATTTGATTTGATCATAAAATGCTTATATCATGGCCAATTACTTTGATCCAAATTGGGCATGGTAGCCAGGAAGCAGGGCTTTCAGACATACAGCCACACCATAACCAGATTCCTAAATGCTGAGGTGCTATAGAGTGAATACTAGAAATGGTGCAAACATCGGGACGGTTTTTTGACCCACTGTATACCCACCAAACCTGCCACACAGGTACAGGTTTCCACAGGTTGGGAGCCATATACCTGTACCCATACCCAGCAAAACCCATGGCACTTACCTGTGTGGGTATGAAAACCCTTGACAATCACTATCAACAGCTGTTTTTTTGACAGTTCAGACAGTGTTTTCCATACCCATCCACCATCTGTCTCAACATTGACTTGAGCTTGGTACAGCATGGGTATGGCAACTGTACTACAGACCCATCCTTACCATGAGGTATGGGTGTGGTGTGCAGCCCTATTGCATTCACTCTCAATGCCCGAGCCATCCTTACAGCGGTGCATCACATGACATGTTTTGTTCAATTTCAATTATGGTATATCGATATTGAGCGTCTATCCACTTCTGGTCAACATGTATTATCTTTCCACGAGGCGGTGTAAGTCGGCCTATTTCACATTCACAACCTCTACGCCTCTCCCTCCCCAGTTGTTCTGAACTAACGTTATGTCCACTATCCCCTCGTCTACCTTCCTCTCCATATTCGATGCTGCCTCGAAAGAATACAAAAAGAAAACTGGGCAAGACCTCCGCGTCCATCCCTTTACCACTGAGTTCAATGCGTGTGACTCTCCCGATGCCATCCTAGACGTCTTTCAAAAGCAAGCAGATGCACTAGATGGAACTCGGAAGGGTGACGAGGGGTTGGTCAAGTGGCTCAACCCTACCGTGTACATTTTGTCCATGTTTTCTGGGATACTTGGCGAGGGCGTTGGTTTGGTAAGCCCTCCGGGATAGGTTTTTTCTGTGTCTTCACTCTCATATAATCCACCCGGCCAGGTGTTCTCTCCTGCAAAGACAATCTTTACTGGAATCGGGGTTCTTCTCGCAGTAATATCTCACCTCGTTTCTCTTCTCTTCCAACGTGGTAACACTTCATATATCAGGCGGCAAAGGGGGTTGCCGCTAGCTACGATGTCCTTGTTGACCTCTTTGAGCGTATCCAAAATTTTCTTAGCCGTCTCAAGGTATATTCTGGAATTCCACTCACCCCAGAAATGACGGAAATGCTGGGAAAAATCATGGCGGAAGTACTCTGCATTCTCGCCCTTGCAACAAAAGAAATGAAGCAGAGACGAATCAGCGAGTCTATTCATTTATTACATTATTCTTAGCTTAAACCTTAACAGAAGCATTCGTGAAGAGGTTGGCCGGAAGGACAGATGTCGAAGATGCGTTACAAAGGTTAGACAAACTGACACATGAAGAAATGCGGATGACAGTGGCGAAGAACCTAGAGGTTACGTACGATGTCGATGGAAATGTGAAGGCGATTAAGACGGTCGCAAACAGCGTCGATGAAAACGTTAAAGTAATCAAGGAGGCCACGCAGAGTGTCGGAGATAACGTGAATGTGGTCAAAGAGGTCGCGTACAGCGTCAAAGCGTGTGCGTAAGGTCTACTTAACTTCTCACCCTCACCCCTGTAATTTTCAGTCCCGTTCATGGTGAAGCAGTAACAGAAATGATGTCCCGTTTGTAATCCAATACGTCCATGTTTGGGTGCGGTTCTGAAGCCCTTTCACAGGCAGTCAATCACGAGACGATCTCCGAAGATGGCTCTCTCCTCCTGATCCATCGACAAATCATAATGTTGCGCGTGGCTCTCATCATGATGGAACCGCGTCATGGTTTACTCGTGGAAATACTTACAAACAATGGAAGATGACAGGTTCCCTCTTATGGATACATGGAAAACGTACTTCCTCTACCTCTTCTTTTTCTTTTTCTTTTTCTTGTCATTAATTCCCTGTCTGCTTTGCAGCGGGATCAGGAAAGAGCATTCTTTGGTGTGCTGCTTTCTTTCTAACTCTGTCTATGGGGGAATTTACTTTTTCCACGAGCTCGACGATTATCCACGAAATTGAGCAATTACAAGAGACAGGAGCGGCTTTAATGGCATACTTCTATTTCGACTTTAAAGACATCGGAAAGCAGGACGTCCGCAGCCTGCTCTCTTCCATACTTATCCAGCTCTGTGAACAGTCCAATTATTGTTGTGCCATCCTCTCCCACTTATACATTACTCATCGCAATGGTTCGCAACAGCCAAGTGAAAATGTACTTGTTCAATGTTTGAAGGAGATGCTCAAGGCCCAGGGACAGATTGCAACTTACATCATCGTGGACGCGCTGGATGAATGTCCGAATACCATTGGAACTCCGTCTGCTCGCGAGAAGGTCCTCGAATTCATAGAAAACCTCGTCAATCTATCCTATCCCAATCTGCGTATTTGTATAACAAGTCGTCCTGAGCAAGACATACGAACAACACTCGAGGTTTTGACATCTTGCCGTTTCTCACTTCACGATGAAAGCGGACAAAAGGAGGATATATCAACTACGTCAGCGCTTTCGTTCGTTCAGATAGAACAATGCAAAGATGGCGAGAGGAGGATAAAGAATTGGTGATATGTACCCTCGCGGAAAAAGCTGACGGAATGTAAGGCATGATCGCTCCTACCCATTGGATAGGTTTCTCATAATATTGTACAGGTTTCGATGGGTATTTTGCCAACTCGACACGCTACGCCGGTGTATCCCAGCGAGTATCCGACGGGCTCTGGATGAACTCCCTGTGACGCTAGATGAGACATACGAGCGGACGCTTGTTGGAATCCCCGAGGAGAAATGGGAGCATGCACACCGTCTTTTTCAATGCTTGATCGCATCTGTTCGCCCACTTCGTGTTGATGAACTCGCGGAAGTCTTTGCGATCCAATTCGACCAGGGAACAAGTTGCAAGCTCTTGTCCGGGTGGCGTCCGGACGATGCAGAAGACGCAGTCTTATCAGCGTGTTCAAGTCTGATCGCGGTTGTCAACGTCGATGACTCACGAGTCGTGCAGTTTTCGCACTTCTCCGTGAAAGAGTTCTTGGTATCGAACCGTCTTGCAATCAAAGGGGTCAAAAATGCCTCGCGGTATCACATCCCGCTCGAACCTGCGCATATGGTCCTCGCAAGGGCTTGCCTAACTGTCTTGCTCAATTTAGATGACCAAATTGACAAAGATGGACTGAAGAACTTCCCTCTTGCTTTGTACGCTGCTGAGAACTGGGTCGATCACGCTCGGTTTGAGACGGTGTCAGTGCTGACACAAGATAGCATGGCGCACCTTTTTGACCGAGGCAAGCCACATTTCACAGCATGGGTTTGGATTCATGACATAGAGAACAGACGAAATCGATCTATATCCTATCTCTCTGTATCTCCATCGCAACCCACGGCGACTCCTCTATATTGTGCTGCGTTATGTGGTCTCCCCGGTCTTGCGGAATACCTCATTTCCATCCAGCCGCAGGATGTCAACGCTGAATGTGGATCATACGGTACTCCGCTACATGCAGCATCGTCCAAGGGACACGTTGATGTCGCTCGGCTGCTACTTCAATGTGGGGCAGATGTAAACTCCAAGAATGGAAGAGGAAAGACCCCATTGCATGTGGGATCGCAAGAGGGAACCGCCGAGGTCGTGAGCCTGTTGCTCAACCAGGGTGCCGACGTTAACGTGAAAGATGAACAAGCCAACGATTCGGTGGACGGAGCATACATCGCGGGGAAGCTTGACATTGCGCGCTTGCTAGTCCAATCTGGTGCCGATGTTCATAGCCGGTGTTGCGATGGGTGGACTCCCCTGCATATGACGTCAGAATTCGACGATCCCGAGATTGCCAAATTGATGCTCGAGCGCGGCGCGACGTAAACGCGGTGACCCGAGTGGTTGGACTCCCTTAAATCTGGCATTGGACCAGGGATGCCTGCGAGTCGCTCTGATTCTCCTTGAACATGGTGCGGATGTGAACGCCATAGCACAGGGCAAGACTCCGTTCCAAGTAGCATCGGAGAATGGACACCACGAGTTTTCACAGCTACTGTTGGAGCGTGGTGCCAAAAAGGAGGAAGAATGACTTGTAGTCGATCCCTACTGTATCGGTACTACAACACAAACTTGTCCTGTTTGTAATTTAATTTCGATATTTTGTACATGTATGTTACTACTCACTACTCGGAAAGCCACTGACCTACCTACCACTGCAATTTGAGTGATTTTAGTTTAAACTACTTTTGTTTCCGAACGCGCTGACATGGCATGACTCGGACAGACCAAAAAAGTTAGCAGTGGATCGTATTGGTCCGAGACGGTGTATATCGAGTGGGTCATAAACTAGCATGTTCAGCGAACATGAAAAAAAAAAAGGGCCAGTACCGCGACACCCGTAGAACGTACGGAGGGAAAAGAGGACTCGAGATGAGAAGAAAGGGAAACTGGGCTCTGCCCGCAAGTTATGAACGGAAGGACGGAGATGCACTCAGGTACCAGTGGGCATTCTTGCTCTCGCTTTGCTTATGCACAAACCATTCTCCTCTCCGAGATCGACTTGGACTTCAGGTGGCTCATGTTGAGAAGTGCAGCTGCAGCCAAAGCCACAGCTATAACATACAGAAAAGCAAATTAGGGAGCTGGATGGTGCAGTGGTTGTCCCCTCATGCGTTCGTGTTCGAATCGCCATTGGGGTTGTTTTCCAGGGTCCTAGGGGCATCTCAGCCTCCCCAAATGGTGACAATGACCATGCCCGAAAGGGTCACTATGATAAGGGATGATAAGAGGTGTAAGGAAGGATGGCTCAGGCGTCGAGCATGAAACCTCCAGCTATCGCCACTCTTTCATTACAAGCCCATGCACGTCCCGGGCCGCCTGCCCGTCCATTCCTTTCACCTCTCCGTCTACACCTCTCCGCCTTTATTGCCTGGTTTCATCTCACGTGACTCCTTTCATCCTAATTCATCCTCTTCTTCTTCACAACTAGGTCCCTCTGCAAGTATATAAGAGTACATACAAATGCTTGTAGTAGACCAGCCAGTGAGACACCACTCACGTAGTGACCCAGGCAAGACAGTAAGCTCGGACAGCTTGGGAATTTGGGCCTCAAAGGGCTTTAACAAACCAGCTGCTGAGTAACAGGAAGGTGGTGATACCCTGGAGTGTGGCTAAGATGGGGTAGTCCCCTGCCTTAGGCCCAAATGGACAAATCTGCTGTCAGTGCATCCTAGGGAAGATCTGGGTGTGCTTAAGTTGTATCTCAAAGAGGGAAAAAGTCCTTGGGGTCCCTGCAAGGGGGCCCCTTAACTTCCTACCATGGATGCAGATCTCTAATACTAAAAATATATTGAAACCCTCCAGGGCTTCAAGAGTCGCATGCAGCCATACTCGCCGAGATGCTCTCTGGAGCCTGAATAGGCCTAGTAGGAAGTCATTTTACTGAGGACCTTTGTATCTCGGACCTCAAGTGTTCTTTCTTTAAGTTCACCACAACCTTTCCCTTTAGCACTCTCTTTTTCCCTGCGGGGTTTTCACATGGGGTCACACCCCACCACCATCACGTTCCCTCATAGTAGCCGCGCGATTTGGGCGATGCCGCGTAATAAAGTCAATTAATAAAAAACATCAGCAAACTGATGCCTGAGATGACGGCCCAGATCCAATCATCAGATTGTTGCGTTAGGTATGCAACATAGTTAGAAACCTCATACTTTCTGTCCAAAAGACTGAGCAACGCTTTTCTAGTTCGCTATTAACTCTGTCTCGAGGCGTGAGATCCTGTATGCTCACGACTCGGTCAGCTTTAAAACCATTTGAACATACAATGAAATAAGGGGATGACTTCCGTTTGAGTTGACTACGCGGACCTGCCCAAGCCAAATTGAAGTGACACATGATGGGCATGCCAGTCCCCTGTGCCTCAAAGCCTTCCTTCTCACCTTCGTTGCCGCGGTCGCTGCAGTACCACGCGTGCGCCCTATCACGTGGCAGTTCTCTTTCTTCGCCTAATTCACCCTTAAATGCTCTCATCACCCAATACAATTGACAGCTGTTTATACCGATCCCCCTAACAACAACAATATCTGACTGTAACCGTAACGTTAACCCACTTTTGCATGATCATGACTACTAGTACCACCGCCTCTCTCCAAGCAAGAACTTTCGCAAGAAACAACGGAACGCGTCATTCGGTGTTCAAGTTGTCCTTGTACAAAAGTCCAAGTTCTGAGTAGCTAGCTCACGCTCCGCAATTGTGATGACTCAAATAACATTTCGGCTACTGGGGCGATCTGCCTGCTTTTGACAACAGAGGAGGATTGTGTGTGACCATTCAAAATTCTGTGAAATTCTCAATGGCACGTCCTCCCAAGTTTGGAAGGTCCCATATGCTTTTCGCACCCTAGAAACCTGATGGCAGCCACTGGCAGTGAGCCTGCGAACGCTGGCAGGTGCCAAGGATATCTGGGTGAGAGCAGAGTAAAAATCAGAAGGTATCATAGTGCACAGCATACGGTTAAACCAAGGAGGCGGTTATGAATCGTCCCCAAAAAGGAATTTAATAAATTAATCAAGTAATCAAGTACAAAGCAGATGGAGCGCGCGTCAACACGCAAGGTTCCCATCCCAACAACAGAACATCAACAACGGGCTCTGCCGGTTTGTTAGCATGTATCCTATCTACTCTTTCTTTCAAAAAAAAGTATTTGGGCCTATAGTCTGGATAAAAGAATATGTATTACTTGTCTTACAGTTTCAATGGAGGGCGTACCTCGCGCCGGACATGATCACACGCTACCTCTGCCTTTCTCGGGTCTATGGAGGATAGGGAAAGGTTGTTCAGCGTGAAGGTGTCTTTGGTGCGCTCATCCCGGAGGCTTGAGCTGGGTCGCTGAAGGATTTGGATGGTTTAATTGCATGCCGTCACTCGAGTTCCCGGGAGAAGGGTGGTCGCGGAAATAGATGCGATTGTTGAGGGTCACCAAAAGAGTGTTGGAATAGCTATGACTTCGGTAAGCGTGGCGGTCGGTTGCGTACATAAAAATGGGCTTACAGTTTCCCAATAACACCAGTCCTTTTTTTGTTTTGAATCAACAAAGAGTTGAGCTCAGTATGAGAGAGGGAAAACGTACGGGCACGCGTAATAGATGTCATTCTGCGAAAGGCGGTGCATCAATTCAGAGCATAGGTCAAGATCTTTCTTTAAGTCTACTCACAGGGAAACCAACGTAGAGGACGAAAGAATAATGGCCACAGTGGCTCAGCAGGGGGTGAGATATTGGTTTGCGACGAGTTTTTTAAAGGGTACTCACCGGTTAGTGCGTTGGTTTCGATAGTGAGCCGTACTACGCGCGGTAGGACGTAACTTGAGAACCGCCCTCATTACCTCGCGTTCTTCTAAGCTGTGAGATACAATTAGTCGACATCGTTCATAGAAATTGGAGGGCTTGATCACTTACCAGAATTGTCATGGCAGTTGCAATGAGAATGTCCGCCAATGCGCTGGAGAGGAGCCATAGCTAACGCAATTGATTGTGAGCCGGTGCGACGGCCCAACATGGTCGAGAACCCTTACGTATAGACTCGGCTTGACAACCGCAAATTTTCCCAGAGAAGCAGACTGACCCTTGTGTTAGACATAGTAACCGTAGACGTGGAAATGGCAAATACTTACCTTCAAACCACCCCACGCCGCCCCTGTCGCTTGAGCAACAGCAAGCTGTCACATATGTGATGCCGAGCGCTCACAGAAATGGAAAGTGTTGAACTTACGACGGAAATGATCAAGCATAGCCACCATAATCGTTTGTTCAACGTCCAGATGCGATAACAGAAGAACGCTTGAACGATGAGCGAAATGAAGGCGTCCATGGTCGGGGTATCGATGGGAGAAAACCTGGAGTTCCTGAGGCCCTCAAGGTCACCGAATCCTACCATGAACCAATAATAGATGTCTGCCCCGGTCAGAGCGGTCTGAACAGTCTCTAACAGGAAGACGAAGTATGCTGTTCAAAGTGGTTCCGTCAGCGAGCCGAAACGGCTGAAAAAATCCTGATTCCTGCCTAGGAATTTCACTATTCGTCTATCTTCCGGGAAGTTGTAGCTATATACATCTGCTTTTGGGTCAGTTGGCCATCCTATTAAAAAGAGAAGAAATACTCAACAGGTTTGGACGCAAAGAACGCCGTACAGCGCCCAATTGATCATAGGACCAAAGAGCTAATAATTTATTGGCCACGTGACTAGAGCTCGTGGTGCGATGAAGTCAAACATACGATGGGGGCAGTTCTGGAAGAGCGAAAGTGAGATTAGAGGGCGAGCGTAATTAACATTACTTGACTCACACTTTTACGATGTCCGGGGGGATATGAGTCGAGTTGGCCATGTTTTACTCTCCGGTATAGTCAAAGTTAGGGGAAGCAGACGAATAACGAGTGACGAGAAGTATTATTGGGTTACGATCTTTAGTTCGAGCCGCCATTTATAGCTTGGAGTCATAAGGGAGGCCGCAATTGGAATGGCAGAGAAGCGCCACCCACAAGAGCCATGAATTCATCAATCCTAGATAGATCAGGGAAAAATGTGACAATAAGTGAGGCTGTCCAAATGGTTAGCCAAGACTTTCAAACTCCTTTCTTGCCACGGGTAGTGGAGAATGATGTGATTAACTTTTGCAGTCAAATGAAGATGTACCACGCTTTGATTGGTGAACACCGCGGACCGAGATCATCTTTCTCGGGTAGTCATGAGAATGCAATACCAAGCGCGCGAAAGCACAGTATGTGCGATAGCATGTGCTCTGTTATTGAGGAAAGGAAAGGAAAGCCATCGTGGAGCTCTGACATCTTGCCCAACTATGGCTTGGCAGTGTTGAGAAAGCCCAGCCCGTGATCAAGAAGCGTATAGCTGATTCCAAATTTTCAAAGGCTGAGGACCCGTTAAGGGGGGATGGGGTAAATCGTGCGGCGCTGGCTTTCCAAGGCTTCCGGCTCCAATGTTATCGTTATCGGATAGACCTCTGCAACTAATGTAATTGATTGTACTGCCTTTAGAATGGAGTACAACGGCTGCGAGCGCCCTGACGTGAGAGATATCAATGATGATGATCAGTATTGCTGTACTGGATGGTATTTCGTTTGTCCGAGCCACGTCGATATGTCAAGGACGTCCATCATCAGAGGCATGGGCGGGTCCGAAGATGCGGGTTCACAAAGCCTGGCCTGGCTACAATCCCTTCCAGCCCCAGCGTCAGGGTTTTGGACAACCCAAGTAACCGCTCTCAACTCAACCCAACCACGCGAACGTTATCACGTGACCACTGTAATGTAAGGTCCGGTCCGGTCTGTTACCTTGTTGTTCCTGGACCTGGTGTGTTGGTGCTGTTTCATGGCTGTTTCACGTTTTGTTCCGCGGCAACGGCGAGTCAACCTCAAGTCGCACGCTCTGGTCTGCCTCCCATATTCGTCCTGCGTTCTGGATACTTTCCCTGAATAAACACGGTATGTGTGGCATATGACGGCTGAGAGCATAATCATGACATCATGAGTCTGGATACGCTGGAACACCAGCCAAGCGCCTTTCTCTGGAGGTTTAGATGGGTCATGGGTGAGAAGTGAACCAACTGGGAAATTTCACCAAAATCCAATATCTACTCCATATGCCTAGACCGTCACCTATTATGTAATTCTCGAAGTGCTTACCCTCGCATGGTATCCTCTGTTCCTGTGCTGCTGTACGTGACACACCCCTTCCTTTCTTCTGCCAATATCTCAGCTGAATGTCGAACACTATGGATATGCCAGTAATCGGTGTTTTGTCCACTGCAGCGGGTGAGCGACGGCTCAGCCTGATTGACGGTATGACCACGTGGAGGCATGAAGCAATCATCTTATCAATACATTTTCCCAGGGATTGCCCTGATCGTATGTGGCCAGGTAAAGCTCACGCCAGATCTAATTTGTCAAGACACTCATTGATGATACACCGCAGATCGGTTCAGGCATCTTGTACATTACCCCTCATAACGTTAATTGTACAAGCAAAAGCTTAACATTCTCACAGCGCCTCTCCTGGTGTTGTCGCTGCGTCAACTAGAAGTGTCCCTGGTAGCATTTCAGCTTGGTTTTTTGCCGCGCTTCTAGCCTGGACTAGCGCGAGCAGTTTTGCCGAGCTCGGTGCTGCGTTGCCCCATAATGGTGGCCCTCAGGCATTCCTTGGCTATACCTATGGTCCCCTCATGTCTTTCCTCTACTCCTGGACATCCATTTCCCTTCTCTCCCAGGTATGGTGGCTAGCAACGTCCACGCCAGCTTATATGACTTAACTCTCGTGCAATCCCCTTATCAAGGTTCTAAAGCAGCAATTTCACTCGTTTTTTCGGAGTACATGATCAGAGTTTTGTGGAATACTACTAGGAGCGACGACCTTCCGTCTCTTCTCGTCCCAGAGTGGGTTATACAAGCAACCGCTATTGCTGCGATTGGTTTCACAACTTTCCTTGCTGTCAACACGCCTGGTCTTGGGCCTCGAGCAACAGTGATCTTCATGAACATGAAGGTTTCGACGTTGGTACGTTCATAGCCAAGGAGGATTTTCTGTCCATTCTCTAAGCCCCTCTCAAGCTAGCAATCATTATTTTTGGTCTTTTTCATGCAATACTGAGACCCTCCTTGTCCAATCCCACACCAAATGTAGACCCTAAGCCTAGTCCGACTGCCTACGTGCGCGCTATCATGGCCTGCCTCTTTGCATACCAGAGCTTTCATAAAATTAGCTATGTTGGCGGAGAGATGCGCAACCCAGCTCGTGACATTCCACGCACCCTCCACATCAGTATGACTCTCGCAACGGTATTTACATTCCGTAAACACATGCCACTCGTCTTTCATCTTACCTACTAGATACTTCTTGTTCTCACGAACTGGGCATACTTCGAAGTGCTTGACCTGGTACGTGATAATAACATTATTTCCCCCCCCCTCATGACCAGGGTTTTGTCATTCCGCCGTCACAGGAAACCATTGCGAGCCACAACGCTGTCGCGCTGGACTTTGGTTGGGCATTGTTCGGCGCTGTGGGTGGTACCTGCTTCGCGCTGGTGGTCGCTCTCTCCTGTCTGGGCACGCTCACATCGTCACTTTTCACATCCGCGCGCCTTATCTACTCAGCTGCGCGATTGGGGCAACTCCCTGCCTACTTTGGCGTGCTCGATTCAAAGCGGGAGACGCCTGTGCGCGCGGTACTACTTGAGGCAACCTTGATCACCGCGTTCATACTGCTGGGCGGAGGTTTCCGCTCCATCGTGAACTTCTCGGTAGTCGGGGGATCTATCTTCTCCGCCCTTAACGTAATTACAAATTTTCTTATTCTTCTCGATTCATGCCCTGGGCAAGCTTATCCGTGCTATTTTTTTCCCTCATTGAAGGCATCGGCAGTGTTAGTGTTGCGATTTCGAGAACCAGAACTCACACGGTGAGCAGCGCGCCTCGGTGCTCCATATATCTTGTTAGCCGTCTCGAATTTCTAGTCTACCAGACTAACCTTCTGAGCGTGAACGCGTGTGAAGCCCATACAAGGCGTGGGTTATCATGCCAGTTACCTTTTTACTTCTTTCCGTCGCCATTATAGTCATCCCGACTATCGATTCCCCGCGCGGGACACTGATCATCATCGGTATGCCAACTATGAGCTGCAAGCGCGAAGCCCTGAGAGCTAATGGTGAATAGCGTTTATAACGCTGGGAATCCCAGTGTACTACGCAACACGACCCCAGCTTTCGATCGCCAATGGAGAACAGGAGCAAGAGGAACATAGGAGCACGCAAGGTGTGGTGTAGTGTAAAGTTGGAAGCGGAAAGGAATCGAGATTTGGTTGGCTTTACTTTTACTAGTAAGGCAGTCGCCGAGGAAGGAGGGGGGGGGGGGAACCCACACGAGAGGCCTTTCAAGGAGAGGGAGTCAGGAGAAATAACAGATGATGATGATGATTATACAGGGCCAGGAGTCGAATCGAGTGTTTGTCAAAGTCAAAGAGGGGAACGGGGGGCAGATTTGTAGTCGGGGGCGACAAGGGTGTCCAGTCATCGATGGCACATTTTTTTTCTAATGGCGTACATGTAGTTTCGGCGCGCAAACACGGGAACCAGTTGAGGGTTCTTTCCCCCCTCCCCTCCCCCCCTTCTTCTCTTTCGCTTGACAACGCATCGAGTTATAGAGTAGTGGGAGAGAGGAAGAGAGATTACTGGATACTACCTGCCTTTAATAGGAACATTCAAAATTTAATTTAATTTAATTTAAATTTGATTCGGCAACGCGGAGTAAGCGAGAGAGTAGCCCCCCCCGACAACCGAATCGTTACCACAAACAAAAATCCTCTCAGCCTAGTCTTTGTTTATTTTTTTATGACCGTGGGATCCACGGATTGGGGACAGAAGAATGAGTCATCGTGTAGTTTAAAGCTAAGGGTGAAAAAAAAGCGCGCTTGGGCCAAGTTCATGATCGTGATTGACTACTGAGGACGATTGTTAGATTGATTCAGTCAACCAACTCTATTAATGTTACATTACATAAATGGTCACCCAACCCCCCCCCCCCAAGGTGATCAGCAATACTTCGCGTTAAAACCGTGCATGACAATGGATCAGGACCGGCCCAGGTTATGGCAGCGGGGTGGATAAAGGCGCCCTGACCCCAGTCATACACTCCCTGCTCGGGGAAAAGAGCTCATAAGCACCGATCCCGTCTCTCTCCCTCCCCCTTCTCCTTTTCTTCCACAGGCAAGCGGCTATCTGGCCTCCATGAACTCCCGGAACCCATAATCTACATGTACAGAATAAACATCTTTCCCCTAATTTCATGCGTCAAGCGTTGCTGTATAGTAAAAAAGCCCGGTATTTAAAAACAATTAAAGTCATGAATATTTTGTTTGTTTGTTCCAAAGGACAGGGAACACGCACCTTGAGACTGAGTTGGTACTGATGGCGTCGATACCTTTCCCTTTCTCTATGTCCACACTGTGGGGATAGTCCCCGAGCTTGATAGTGTCGCTGGAAGTGGTCACGTGCGAGGAGGTAGGCTCAACCTGCGCGAAGCGAAGCGCCGATCTTATTATGGACTGCTCAGTCCGTCCAGAACAATCTACGGTTTGTGCATTATTGCGACTGTGCTTGGGCGTGGGATGGTCGCGGAAGTAGATCCGGTTGTTCAAGCTCACTAAAAGCGTGTTGGAATACCTGTCGAAGTAAGAAAAAAAACTCTTGTAAGTATCGACTTGTGGGTCGCACATCACATTATCATCAATCTTACAATTTCCCAATGATCCCGGCACTTCACGACCCTCATCAGCAGGGAGTAAGGCGAGAAAAGCAAAGGAAACGAAAGCCCACGTGCACGTGTAATATATCTCATTCTAGGAGGACAAAATGAATAGGTCAGAAGAGAGTAATGAAACCTCTACACCCAACTTACAGGGAAAGCGACATATAGCACGAATGAGACGATAGCCACAGCGGCTTAATAGGGGATGAGATGACATGGAGGGTTGTACGAAAGAACGCGTACCGGTAACCGTGTTTGTTTCATTGTAAGCCGCACTATGCGTGGTAAACATGATTGGAGAATGGCCCTTCGTTACCACGCGTTCGCCTTAGCTACGGAATAACGATTACTCGACATCTTGACGGGATAGTCTAGAATCAGCGGCCAAATCACGTACTAGTAACGTCATTGCGACTGCAATTAAAATGTCCGCCAACCCACTGGGGAGCGACCACAACTAATACAAAAGACAGTCAGCGTGTGGCATGGGATAACGATGACGCGTACATACGTAGAGAGCTGACCGGGAAACCGCGTACTTTCCAAGCATAAGTGACTGAATTGGGTGTTGGTTGGTAAACCCTTTCTTTCGAAAGGGTGTATGGCTTACCCTGATCCCACCCCACATCGCCCCGATGGATTGGATAACTGCAACCTTTAATTCAGGAAAAGGGAACAACGTCAAGCGTTTGGATTAGATGGCGCAGAGGGACGGTTATGCTCACGACGGCGATGACTAGACAGAACCACGATGACCGTCTGTTGAGCGTCCAGATGCGATAGCAAAAGTATTCTTGGACGATGAACGAAATGATCGAGTCGACGATAGGTATGTCGATAGGGCGAAATGAGAGCTCTTGAGGCGTTCCACGTCGCCGAACCCAGAGATGAACCAATAGTGGACGTCAGCGCCGGTCAGAGCTGTCTGGGCAGTTTCCAGTAGAAAGACGAAGCAGACTGGGGATATGTTCATATATATATATATCAAAACTTTGGCCGGTCGGTCGAAATACTTGCCTAGACACTTTATGACTCGTCTATCGTCTGGGAAGTTGTAGCTGTAAACGTCTGTGTGTATTTTTGTGTGTGTGCACGCGTAGCGGTGTCGACAGGGGATTACAAGCTTTAGAAAGAAAAAGCTCGTACAAGTCTGGACGCAGAGAGCGCCATACAAGGCCCAGTTGATCAAGGGACCGAAGAGCTGGGTGACATAGTTGAAAACGTCAATTTACCGACTAGGATCAATCACTGTTAGCTAGCGCACGATGGGGACAGCTCTAGGTAGGGCGAAAAGCGAAAGAGAGATCAATGAGTGGAAAGTGCGTCGAAGACCAACGACTCACAGCTTAGCAACATTTGTCGATTGAGTAGATGATGACTCAGCCATCGGGCGGAGCGTGTTGGCCGGTGAAGTTAGGGTGGTAGTGCAGGTAGGGAGACGGGACTGAAAGGACGTGGGGTAGCGAAGTTTTCGGTAGGTCGGGATGAGTTCAGAGAAGGTTTATAACAGCAGTAGCTAAACCAATGGCCATGAGACATGACCATACCACGAGAGAGAGAAATAATAACCCCCGCCACTAATCACACACACGTCCTTCCTTCATATTATCAATTTGGGGTTGAATACGCGCAACGTAAAAAATTAGAAAAAAATAAAATAAAGGCTGACTCTATTGACAAGCCTTTAATTGACAACCAACCCAACCCACTAGTGGATGATTTAGTCTCTCCGCCTCTGCTTGCGCCCTGAAGTAACGGGAAAGGCTGAAACGGTTAGCTGAATTCGAATTCATTCTCCCTAAAATTTCTAGCGCCGAGAAGATGAAGAAGAAAAGGGGGGGGGCTACACGGCACGGAACCTTTTCAAACGAGAGCGAAGCTGAGACGGTGGCGTGTCGTTCTGTCAAGAGAAAAAATTCCCCGAATTCAAGGTTCAAGAATAAACAGAAAGGCGGGAATGCGGAAATACACAACTCAACCTCAACCCATGGCTGGCCATCTCCGTTTGAGGGCCAAGAAGGTGACAACTTAATAGAAAGAACTTCTCTCATTTTTGCATCCACATGCATTTCAAGGAAGCGATCATGGCGTATTGAAGTTGGAGTGATGCTGTATCCATCCTAACTTCAATGCTAATGAGTTTTTGATCCTATCGATGGGTCGTGGAACTGAAACATGGTCCACTATTCAATTCGAGTAAGCGCCATGAACCGCGAAGCCCAGTCAAGCGACACACTCGCCAACGCTGAGCAGGCTTCACCACTCAGGCCGATTTTATCATACATTCTTGGGCTCTCCCGCCCTCTCATGAAAACCATAAGGTATACCATGCAATAGCACAACGCCACTAATGGACATAATGAAAAAATCAATCATATGATGTCGCTTCCTTTCCCCAGAATGATCATCAGCTTTTTGATTGTATGGACGCTTCACAGAAGTCCTCAGCTTGGTTGGCTCCTCTCTGGATGATGTCGAGGTTCAGCTTGGCGGGTAACAAAATGACCAAGTTCATGGCCAGCTATTGGGGATGCAGAAAGAGACCGGGAGACTATCTACGCTGACGACAAGTATCCTAGGTGCTCGGCGCCCGTCCTTGGCGTTTAAGCGGCCTGGCGCAGTTATGCATAAATCGCTTGCAGTAATGGACATCCAGAGACTGACCCAGAATCATGGGAATGAATCCTGTGCGATTGAAATTGAGCCTTGGTGAGTGACTAGCCAATAGAGAGCAGGTGAGGAACTTTGTCTAGATGCTAAACTTCATAGGGAGTGTCGCAATTGTGGAATTTGATATCAAGTCCGAGAAGACGGAAAAAAAAAGGCTTGCACCACCGCAGCACATCTGAGCAAGAACATATCACCCTAGGTGGGTATCTTCCCATGTAAAATAATAAGCAATGTCGCGACATTAGTATGCGGAACGCAATCTCCCTACGTACAATTTTCTGTTTCTGTTACACGCCAGGCAGAAATTACATATGAGCCGGCCGCAAGATATCTGGATGGAAATACGGTGTTCCTAGATGGAGGATATCTAGTTTGAGTAGTAGGTGTGGTAGGAGTAGGAGTAGGAGTAGGAGTAGGGGCTGACTCGGCCAAAACCGTAAAAGATGCACGTGATCTTCTAGTGGGACTACTCATCGAACCGAACCTTTCTTTCTTCTCTTTTTCCCTTGATATTTGACGTCGGACAACAATGTCAACACCCGCACTAGGCAAAGTTTCATTCACAGTTCGTCGGCCCACACCAGAATCGCGCTCCACATCTACTGGGCCGGATTCTGACGATCCACGTTTCAAACTACCTGCGCTACCGCGCCACCTCATCAACGACAACAGCGCGGGTAACAGTACACCGGGCAGTCCCCTCGCCGGTAGCTCACCGAAAAGGAGCGCACCAGAAAACGCCGACTCAAGCGATGAAGAAGATGACCAGCCTACGGATGAACTCGTAACTGGGTTTGACCGCTTTGGTGTTCAGCGGTGCGTTTCATCCTCATCACATATACCACACGCAGGGTCCTCAGCTCACGTCAGCCTTTTCAATCAACTCACAGAGTTACCCCTCTACCGGTCCCGCAAGGCCCACTCGTCATACCCGCTCTTAAAGATCGCGATTGGCGAGAGCTTGCCCGAAGGCGACGAGTAGGTGCCAATACGCGGATGTACGTCCCACCTAGTGGCCAGGTGGGTACTGGCGCGGATGGAAGCGTTGGTGGTTTGGGAACACGGGATCTTATAAACTCGGGTCCGCAAGTGGAAGGTCTGCAGCTACGCAAGCGTGCGCGGATTGACACCTTGGAAGATACACCTATCGAAACACCTGAGCCTCCTGCTACCACCGAAGGTCAACCCAAAGAATCTGAAGACCAACGCGCAATCCGTGCACTTCTTGCCAGTGCAGAAGGAAACGACGACAGTCATGAGGAACCTGTGATTGATATTATTCCCATGACGCGACGCCAACCCACAGAGGACGATGCGTTCAAGCAAGATGTTGACGAACTTCCCGACCAGGCGACGCTAATTGATTACGAGCGCATACCCGTCGCCCAATTTGGCGCGGCAATGCTACGAGGAATGGGCTGGAAACCTGGAGAGCCTGCCAGTCGGAACAAGAAACGCGGCATCGTCGAACCTTGGATTCCTTCCCCACGACCTGCATTACTTGGGATCGGCGCCAAAGAACGCGAAATATTTGATGACGGTAGCGGCGGACGGCGGACGGCAGCCCGTCCAGATCGCAAATACATCCCGCTCGTACGCAAGGAGTCGGACAAGTCATCGTCCTCCCTTTCTCAACCCCCGTCACGCAGCGAATCTAGGAGGGCATCTCGATCGCCACCACGAAGGGAGAGAAATGGTGAGCGTGATAGAGAGGATGGACGACGAGATCGCGACCGTGAACGGGAGCGGGATCGGGATGGGCGGACTGACAGAGACCGGGAGAGTGAGCGGGACAAGGATAGAGACAGGCATAGACGAAGAGATCGTGAACGTTCACCACGTTCAAGCCGACGAGACCGCGACCGCCGCGACCATTGATGAATTCTCTTTTCTTTTCTTTTTTCTTTTTGTGTTTCCAAGTTGTACATCCATCGAATGGGGCGACCTTCTTTGGTGTTGTGTTGTATTTTAATAATACAAGTTGGCCCGCCCCCGCTATCACCTCCACTTGCTCATACGTCGTCAATTATGAGATACGTCGTATTCCTTGGAGCACCTTCTCCTTCAAGTGTACGCAATGATGGTGATGAAGTTCCTATCAATGGCGTACAATTGGATCTACCTCTACTTCTACCTTTATCAACTCAACCAGCAGTTCGATCCTGATTGAAAAAACGGGCACGGACGCCGAAAAATTTCCCCTCGATCCATCTCCTGTTCCCAGGGGGACCAGTCGACGGATTTCCTCTATGTACGACAACATTATATTTGGCGGTGAGGAAGAAGATGAAGGGGATTCTCAACTGGTCGACATGAGAACAGGAGGTAAAAATTGATGGTCTACCTACCTTTTCTCTTCATCGTCGCGTCGCGCACGAGCGACCGAATAAATAAATAAAAAACTGACTTGTGTATGAGCAGATCAAACGACTCTAATCACCTGGGCAGCGACAACTCAACCCGAAGACGGCGAGAGCAGCGAGTTTACCAATCGACGACCATCTTTACGAGATTTTTCGATCTCACGTACACGTACTCTACAGCAAGAGAAAGACCATCCTCATCTCGAGACGCAAGACCAATCCACGTCCACCACCACCAACACCACTGGCAACTCCTATTCCTATTCCGACACGTCTTCCATCGCGCGATTTCCCGACTTTCAATTCTCCCTCGGCGCGCTTTCAGCGCTTTCTTTGGCGCTTGGGAGTGTGCGCGGCCCACCGTGGGGTAGGGGCAATAAAAAAGTGTGTTGCTTTTTGCTTGCCGTGCTCGAAGTAGATGGACCGGACGAAGTAACGGTGCGTCGAGGACCGGATACGGGACACGTCGTTTCCGTGCTGAGACTCATCGTCGGCGACGAAACGAGCACTATCTGCAAGCTCACCGCATGGCGGCAAGTCGCGGAGACGTGGGGCGGGGGTATACGTCGAGGCGACGTCGTCTACTTTGAAAGTGCGTTAATGTTTTGTCTTTCTTTCTTTTTGTCTTTTTTTTTTTTCTTTTTTTTTTCGTTGGTCCACCACCCCAGAGTTGACTAGTCTTTTTTCTTTCTTCCCTTTACTTTTTTATGAATAGATATCCTGGCCACCGCCACGGAAGAAAATGGAAGTAGTGGTGGCGGCAGCACCAGTCACGCACCGACGTTCACCCTCGTGGCGTCGCCGTACCTCCACTCGCAGGCAGAGATCTGTTACCGCACGATGCCGCGCACGTCCGTGCCAGCCGACATGCGCCTCCGACCTGACCTGCGTCTTGGCGCGAGCGACGCCACTGTGCGACGTGTCGCAGCTGTCGTTCCTGGTTTGAGCGAATGGCCGGGCTCGGGGCGCAGGAAACCGGTAGCAATTGATCCATCCGTGGGCGGGTAGGCGGAAGCGGAAAGAGGAGGGGGAGGGAGGGGAGGGAGGGAAAGAGCACGTGACATCCGAGTTATTCGGGGCTGCTGTGCACCCAAACAAAAGGAACCCGAACCGGAGCGGCTGTGTACTCGTGGGACAATCCGACCATCCACATCATCACACACAGATACATGAGGCAGACCACGCTCGATGCTCGCGGCTACTACCACCACGAGCCCATTAGGTGACACCAAACACACATGCACGCAAGCCCGTGGCCCTCAACCACAATATAAAGTAAGACCTACCTGCCGCAGTGCGGCGTCTGAGCCTTTTTTCGTTTTTCTTTTTTTGTTTTCCATAATTTCCCATTCTTCTTCCCCTTTGCCACGCGATGCGTGTTTCTGCCCACCGCCTCGGTCAGCTCGTCCAACAATTCCTCTCAGTAAAACCTGCCACCGTTCTTGTGCATACCGACATGTTCGCGGCTTTGCGTCGTCGGAGACACCACGATTCGTTCAGCACTCGTACAGTCTTGGATTCCCCAATCAGCATCGGACCCGACTGTGACTCCAAGTTCGACGTCGAAACCGAGACAGTTCCGGATGACAGGACGCTCGTAGAGTCCAGAAGGGCTTCGACACTCCCAGATGAGTCGGATTCTATATCGCTCAGCGACCCGTATGTGGACAAAATATGCCTCAAGACAACCCAATATGCCACAACCTGTCCACTCATGTCTTCCGAGCTACCTGTCAAGCAGGCGTTGCTATCCATCATCTATCCTCTTCCCACCTCCGAGGACCTCCTCGCTCATGAGCCAACTCTACCGCCGCCGACAGTAGACACACCCTCAATAACTCCGCCATTATGTATTTCTCGAGCGCTATCCCCTCCTCCCACGCATTACAAGCGGAGACGCGCATGCATTATTTCAAGCGAGGATCACAATCCCGGTCTAGACCCGATGTCTGTCAAACATGCCCATTTACCTCCTCCCAATAATATTGAATCTGATAATCATGGCCTCACGTGTAAGATACATATCGATCCATGTAGTCCTATACGATTTCCCTTCTGACTTATTTCTGCTTCTGAACCCATAACTTACTCTCACGATCACGCGCTTATTAATTAGACCCCAGTACCGATATAATTGCTTATAATGTATTATCTATCTATGCTTTTTACAGTACATGCTCTCTTAATAGGAATCGTATCCTTTTTCTTTTTTTTTTGGGAAGCGCGCGCGTGAAAGAGTATCTTCATTCACATCTCGTGCTTTTCATTTGCAGGTGTTCTCTCGGAGATATGTAGATGCAATTTACAGGCAGGTCGATTCTGGTGCTGCACCTTTGTAGTCATCACCTGTCGGTGTGGTCCGTGAAAAAGAAACAGACATTGCTGCTGGAAATGAAAAAAATTCAAGAAGCGTCGTATCCATTCAATGGGGGATCAGGATATATACCAAAAGGAGTCCTGCCCATTCGCATGTGGTGATCGGAGCAACGTGTCGAGCCTGAGTGAGCAAGAGTCTAAAAAAACTAAGCTACACAATAGAGCCAATTTCGCGGCGCACCTCCTGTCCCAAGGGAGTCACAACACATTGGACAGGAGGGAATGAAGGGGAGGAGGGGGAGCTCTTTTGATGAACCACCACTACCACCTAGGACAAGGATCCCATCCGGTCCCCGCGCTGCTGGGTTCGGCCCAACGAACACGAGCGCACTAAAACTTCCTGCTTAATCGTCTAGTCGGGACATTAAAGTACCGCATCACATTCCCCCTACCTCCGCTCACATCGGCCAACAGCCATTTCGGAGAGAATTCATAGTTTTTATAATAAACGCCCGAAATGAGAAAACAAAATAAAAACAAGGCGAGGGCGGCGGGGGGGGGGGGGAGGATCATACACACATGCGAGATAATTATTACCCTGCACACGTTTGGCTCACCTCGATACTTAAGTGGAGTGAGAGTGGTGGAGAGTGGAGAGGGAGCGAGCAGGCATCGTTCTTGATCTCCCAAATAAGCATCATAGCACTAATGGACAAGTGCAACCATTTCGGTGAGCACGTACATCACGGAAAACACGATGGAACGGGTAACCCCCCCTCTACGGGTACCACCACATTTTTCCTGACCTGGAAAGCATCGCGTCACTTTCGAGGATTCTTAAGCGTGACCTCGTAGATCAAGCCATCAGAAAATAAAAAAAGAAAAACGTCGTCAAAGAAAGAAAAAAAAAAGTGATCGGCCGGCTCTCTGACATATACGTCTCGGGAATGCCCTTGTTACGGCGCGGCGGAAAAATTCGCTAAACCGAAAGTAAAAAAAAAAAGCATCAATTCAGCGAAAACAAAAACATGAGCTACTTCAAGAAGTGTGTAATCGGAGCTTTGCGGAGACAAAAAGCTAGAGACGTACGTACTGGAAACACCCGGTTCAAAATTGAGCGAGCTCCTTCACTTCACGTAAGCAAGGGCAAGGTGGGGGGGAGTCAGCAAGGCCCGCCTTCCGCAACCCTCCCTTCCTCAGTGCTGTCACGAAATGGAAAAGCAAAGGTATGCTTAATTGAGCTTGGCATGAAGTGCAAAAAAAGGGGGGGCCGAGTACGTATCCCGTGTCTTAGCTGATGTGTTGTTCTCTACACAGCCATTGTTCGTCGTTCGTATAAGGCCGTATTCCGGTCAGGGTTGGGGCTCCGAGGCAAGTGCCCGAGCATCCTAAGTGATATGGTATGGGGGGGAGCATGACCAAAACCCTAGACATTTGATGAGTCAACACGAGGTACTCCCTCCGAGGGGAGGGGCAGGCGTCTAAATAGCGGGTCGATCAAGAGATCTCATTGAAGGGAAGAGGTGCGAGACGTGAGAAGCGCTTGGGTCAAGGCTGATGGAGCTAACATCTCTGTACTAGATCTGTATGCTCCCGGACATTAGCGAACCCGAAACGAGAAACAATGGGCTCTGTGATGATTGAGCTAGCGAGTTATCCCTGAGTATTACGACACCGCGATCATCGCTCGCAGTTGGTCCGGACTTGCAGCGTCCGGTTGGCACGTGACTTAGAGCGATAGGCGACGACAAAACAACGACGAGCGAGATATCCCCAGGGAAATTATGTCATTAAGCAACCAGGCAAGCTCTTCTGTATGTGTGATAGATAGATAGTCAGTAAGAATTACTGTGGTCCAGTCATCGATTACCTCTCCTTACCTCATCCCTTCATATTATTATGATCAACTACAGATGATTATTATAACCGTCTTCCTTGATGAAGAGGTTTTTTACATGAAAGATCTGCAACTTGGGCCGACAGCTCTTGGCGTTTTGCTGATGTTCCAGCAGCTAAAATAATCTGGCCTGGTGCGCGCTAACCACCAAGCACACCTGGGAGTAGGGAGCGTGAAGGGGGTGGAGGACGATTTTAAAGGCTGATAAAGGGCAGCACTGATGTGTACACGGTTGTCCTGGCCTTACTCAATTCTTCGTGAAAAAGGAGTGTAAAGTAGTCGTAGTCGAGAGACATAATCGATCATAAGACTTACAGTAGGCCACAGTAGGCCAAGGTTGGTGGTTGGGCAAACCACGTGTCACGTGTCTACGGACCACCCGTGAGAATGTCATTCCATCTTTGATTGACCATCCCTGCCGCCCCGCTAACCTCAAGCCCATGCCGGCAGTACAAATAACTAGCGTAATGGGGGCTGGAAGAGCAAGAGGTGGTGCAGATTTATTAGAGATGTGATTGCAGGGGGAATTGGATGATATGCCGTGCCTCATGGGGTTCTGCACCAAAAAAAAAAGAGAAAGTGGCCGGTTCGGATTCGGAGGATGTAGTCAACCGGTCGTAGCAGTGGATCAAGTCCACGAATCTCAGCCTGTCGAGAAGAAAAGAAATGGGAGCGCTGGATCAGATAGAAGGGGCCTGTTGCAGTGCAGAAGTATGTGATTGTAGGTAAACGGTTTCACAACTCGCTCTTCCAGATGATCGAAAGATACGAAATTAGGTACATGCAAGTTGTGTATATCAGCACCCTATCTCTGGAATCCCCCGTGGGACGCATAGTGCCTACATCGTATCCGTGAACTTTCTTACCTTCCGAGCCGCGAAGTTCGATATGTGAAAGCACGAGATAGATGTGGAGAGGCTACCACGGCAATGACAATAACGCAATAGGATAGGCGCTTGAAACGGAATGGGCCCATACACAGCGCCCGTCTAACTTATCTAAGTCATGTCGATGGTGGCACCAGCTCGATTTTGTTACTAGGAAATCCTTCATTGCTGTCAAGACACCTACTCTCGGCCCTCGCGCAGCGGTGATCTATATGACCATGAAAGTGCTCGCCTGTATGTCTCGAACCAGACCGTTTCTGATTCTTGAAGGATGACAAGTAAGCGATCATCGTTTTTGGATTGCCTCATGGAATCCAAATCACTCGATACCCAAGTCTATACCAGGACCGGATCCCGAACCAGGCATGGCCGCTTACACTCGTACAATTTTTGCATGCCCTTTTATGTATCAGGGTTTTTATCTAATCAGCTTTGTCTGGGAGAAATGCAAAATATTAAACCCAGCCCGTGACATTCCCCGTGTCATTCATTATAGCATGTCCCTAGTCGCGGGTATACATACCTCACTCGTTCCATCTATTCGTAAAAAGGCCTAATTTGTCTCCAGGTACTCTTCTTTTTCATCAACTGCGCGTATTTCTCTGTCTTGATTTAGTATGTGTATCATTCAACAAGAGCAGTTCCTCCATGTTGACAATCCTAGGAAACAATCGCACGTCGAAACACCGTCGCCTTGGATTTTGGTTGGGCGTTGTTCGGCGCTCCTGGAGGGACCTGCTTTGCCCTAGTGGTTGCCATTTCCTGCTTGGGCTCACTCACTTCTTCGCTTTTTGCATCCGCGCGACTGGTCTACTCAGCGGCACGATCAGGACAACTTCCGGCTTATTTTGGGGTTTTAAAATTCACAACGCGGGACACCCGTGTGTGCAGTATCCCAACAAGCAATCCTCGTGGTTTCGTTCATATTATTGGGTGGAGGGTTTCATTCTGTTGTAAAACGAATGGTAGTTTTAGCGCTGCTTTTCTTTTTGCTCTCAGTGTTCGTTCTTTGTGATCCCGAGTGGCAGGTTCGTCCATGCTGATATTAAAACAGGCTTTTGCAGTGATCGTGCTACGATTTCGAGAACCAGAACTTCCTAGGTGAGCATTGCTTTATGCAGTTCATCAGGACTTGACTCATGTTTCATTTTTCATATACAAAGGCCATACAAGACATGGATCATCACACCCTTGACGTTTTCTTCGTTAGCATCATCCTCATCTTGGTCCCTCTACCGAATGGTCTAGTGGTGGTGTTAGTACTTGATAGCCACTGCAAATATCTATCTATTCTCATGCACCGCGCTCTTGATGATGATGTACGGTACGTTGTCACTAGAATTCTGGTTTACTACACGACGCGCAGCCGTCCCTCAATGATTGATGGGCATGATGACTACGGAAGCATGCAGGTCATATAAATTCGGCGGATGTCTTCCCCAACCTTGGGAAGATGTAGACGGAACCTAGAGAACAGCAAGTGAACCGTTTAACGTTAGATCTTGTTATGACGACGGGACTTCGAAAAGACGTAAGAGATCACCAAGAAGAAATTTTCTTAAGAGAGCATACGAGAGACTTGGAAAGGAATTGTAGAGATGCTGCTGATTACAGGCTCAGATCCAGTGCTTATATACATGTGTAGAGATAGAGATATGATGACGCCCAGTATTTCAGTCTAGGGGCATGTCAAGTAAGGGTTGAAATATTAGTGGCCTTATAGTACTTTTTTTCAAGGGATCCTGCCAAACGTTGGGTGATTGTCGTTTGAGTGCCAAGCATCTGTGGACAGCCTTGATAGTTTCATGTTTAACGCGCCTTTCTTTCCTTACAGTGAACAATGGATGTGGGTTCTTCAGGTTCAATGTAGATTATCTTCTTTCTTTAGCAGGTAAATTGACTAAATACCTAGATAGCGATAAATAACTTGGCATGTCAAGGAGGGCTGCTGCTTATAAATTGCCTTGGTAGTTAGTGCCGCGAGAATACGAGCGTTCGTCCGGAGTGGAAGGCATAGACGTTAGAGACAAGCAAGAAAGACCAGTTAAAAACGATAAGAATTAGAGGAAGACGCTAAGACGCTTGAGAACAGCGTAGATACTTAAAAAGGCTGGTGATTGCGGGGTTCAAAATCGAGGGTTTATATACATGAGCTAAGATGTGAAATACAGAGCGTTTCAGCCTAGTGGCTTTGGCGTGTGTGCAAGAGACACGTTCTTATGCTACAGCAGGGCAATGGTCGGGTGCTAGACGTCCGACACGGAGGCGTAGGTGGTGATGAGGGTGTGCTACTGGCGCGTTTGGTGTCGTTTCAGGTGGAGCACGTGTACCTTCCTGGCGACACAGAGCTCGTTGGAAATATCATATCTTAGATTCCTGATGTAGATCAATTCTAGACACATATACACCAGACCCAACTGGCCTTGTTTTTTTTCTTCTTATAGGATGTAGTAGAGGACTATGGCTCTCGTTCATCGCCGGCTCAGAGGGAACCGATAGCGTGGTCAAGCTGTCCATTTTGCTAGACTTGGAATCCATCTATGTGAGGCATAGAGAGACATGTTGGAATCAATTAGGTTCGAGCAAAAAGACTCATGGATTTAGGATGGTGATTCGGCAAGCAAGAAGATTCAATTCTTATATAGCGATTTACCGATACTGTCCTGTCCACGTCATCCGAGTCATCGTCGAGCGGAAGGAAGCATAAAATGAAGACTTTCGGCGGGGGGATAATACGAGATGGGGTCATGATACCTTGGTTCCGTTTCAGTTCCCATTAATCTGGTTGCTACCCGTCCAGTTTTGATTGAACTCGTGTGGGCCATACTTCCTGCCTCACCGGAGTTGTTGTTGACTTGTTGACCACTTCCTGCCCCCGTGCCCGGCCATCATATTATTACTCATCTCGGGTGTAATTACATAATTTATTTCCTCGCCGGACGCATGGGCTCTCAAGCACCTTAGCCGCAGTCTCCTTTTGCGATCCTCCGTGGGCCCTACATCACCCTGATGAGCTTTTTAAGGTCTTCGCTACGATTTTGCAATAATGGTGATGGAGTGAACGCCAACAGGCCAGGCGCTTGGCGCCTGAAGCTCACACACGTGTATAATGGCGTGCTCGAACAGCACCTATCTTTCTTCCTCCAAGCCATATCGATGGTAAATGCAGTTGTTCTGGAAGACCCCTCCACTGCAGCAGGGGAGCGACGACTGAGTCTCTTGAATGGTGGGAACCCTCTCTAGGAATATCACAAACACATCTTTTTACTCTAGTTTCTTCTTAAGGGATCGCCCTGATGATCGGTACCCAGGTGAAGCAGCCTCCCTTTCATTTACGCAAACACCCGTTGAAACTTTGGGTGCAGATTGGTTCGGGAATCTTGTAACTGCTTCCTTGTATGTAGCCACACGACCTACCCCCTTACTGCTGTTCCAGCGCATCTCCTGGTATTGTTGTCGCCTCCACAAAAAGCTCCAGTAGCAGTGTTGCAGTCTGGTTCATTGCAGCCCTTATAGCTTGGACCGGCGCGAGTAGTTTTGCCGAGCTCGGCGCTGCACTACCTCAGAATGGCGGTCCTCGGGTATTCCTTGGCTATACTTATGGCCCCCTCATGTCCTTCCTCTACTCCTGGATATCCATCTTCCTTATCTTTCCAGGTATCAGGATAGTACAGTTGTGCTCTGACGTTCGCGTGACGTCCTTTGTTAGGTTCTCAAGCGGCTACGTCACTTGTCTTTGCAGAGTATGTAAACAGGGTTCTCTGGAATGCCACTCGCGGCGATGACCTTCCATCTCTCCTCATACCGGAATCGGTCATACAAGTAACTGCAATTTTCGTGATCGTCTTGGCAGCTTTTATTGCTGTCAAGACACCTGCTCTCGGCCCTCGCGTCGCGGTGATCTATATGACCATGAAAGTGCTCGCCTTGGTATGTCTCGAACCGCAGACCATTTCTGATTCTTGAACGACGAAAAGTTAGCGATCATTGTTTTTGGATTGCTTCATGGAATCCTAAACCACTCGATACCTAAGTCTATACCAGGTCCAGATCCCGAATCAGGCGTGGTCGCTTACACTCGTGCAATTTTTGCATGCCTTTTTGCGTATCAGGGTTTCCACGCATTCAGCTTTGTCTGTGGAGAAATGCAAAACCCAGGTCGTGATATCGCCCGTTCCATTAATTATAGCATGTCCTTTGTAACGGTAAAAAATTATTTTATTTACCATTTCTTAACTTCCTGATTTGTCTCTCCAGGTACTCTTTTCTTTCGTCAACTGCGCGTATTTTTCCGTGCTTGATCCAGTATGTGTATAATTCAACAAGGCAGTTCCTCCATGTTGATAATCCTAGGAAATAATCGCACGTCGAAACACCGTCGCCTTGGATTTTGGTTGGGCGTGTTCGGCGCTCCTGGAGGGACCTGCTTTGCCTAGTGGTTGCCATTTCCTGCTTGGGCTCACTCAATTCTTCGCTTTTTGCATCTGCACGGCTGGTCTACTCAGCGGCACGATCAGGACAACTCCCGGCCTATTTTGGGGTTTTGGATTCACAACGTGGGACGCCTGTGCGTGCGGTATCCCAACAAGCAATCCTCTCAATTTCAATCATACTATTGGGTGGAGGCTTCCGTTCTATCATAGGCCTATCAGTAGTTGCGGGTTTCACCTTTTTTTTTCTTACCGTCCGTTTCTTCGTGGTTTATTCGCTCAGCAAGTTTTTGTCTCTGCTAAATCCCTCCCTGACAGGCATTGGCAGTAATAGTACTACGATTCCGAGAACCGGAACTCGTTCGGTGGGTCTCACTTTATGCGGTTTCATCAGCTCCTCTTGGGCTCATGTTTCATGTACGAAAGGCCGTACAAGACGTGGATTTTCACACCCCTGAGTTTTTGCTTCGTTTGCGTTGCCCTAATCTTCATCCGAGCGATCGGATCGCCGCGCGACATGTTGATCATTGTCGGTATGTGCCCCTGGGTTTGCTACCTACAAAACCAAAATTCTGAGTGATTGATTTGTAGCGTACGTTGTGGCAGGAGTTCCGGTTTACTACTTGACACGCAGTCGCGTGTTAATTATGAATGGGCAGGAGGACTACGGGAGCACTCGGATAGACACGAGCGTGGGTTCTCCACAATCAACGTAGATACACTTTCATTTGCGACAAACCAACTACTAGATGATGCCCTAGAATGGAATAAACGACTCCGTATCGATAGCCAAGAACGGGACTGGCTGTGTTATGAAGCGCGCTTGATGTTTATTTAGCACTCTTGAATATGACTCTCAATAGACGCAAACGAAACACTGCGGCCACATGGCGCAATGGAAGGAAGGTTCATCTCATCTGTTTTGTTATTTTTAGCGTGGGTTTAGAGGGAGCGACATGGCCCCGTCCGGGAGTGAGAATCATGCGCTGATGCTGTAGTTTAGTATGAGCGCGACGACTATTTACGACGTGTGATGTTGATGGTGGCGACAGTGTTGATGATGGTGCCGGTTGTGGCGCTCGTACTAACACGCCACCTACGTTTAGGCTTGTTCCTCGCCCAATATGGTAGCGCAGGAACGGACGCTCAGTAGATTGCTTTCTAAAACTATACTACTGCCTAACAGGCATTTCAATACATTTTTAGAAAGCTCACACGGTTGCTCCCGGTTTCGGCGCATAGAAAGACTCGCGCGGGATCACACAAGCAACTACCAGTACTTAGTATATGGCCACGGGGGGGGGGGGGGGGGGATTAATTTACAGGAAATAAAAAAAAAGGAAAACAAGTCCAGTCATCAACCACCGACAAGTAAGCCCTGAGGCATTAGTAATAGATGGAGAGAGGGAGCTGAAGGTGACTCTCTGTACAATCCGTGACTTTTGCCCGGGCGGCTTGCCCGCGACCAACTCAAGCGCTGATATGCTCCAAGAAAAATAATAATACCAGTAACCGCACTTCAGCTTTATACATACCGCGCCGGTGTAATACTAAGCAGCCCCCTCAAAACTAAACGGGAGGATACATTACTCAAATTTCCACGCTCCACTCGCACACGATGCCGGCAACCCTCAATGCCGGGAGGAGTTCTGTCGGGGAAAGAAAAAAAAAAAAGGAAGTGTAGATACGTATGCATAAAGGAAGCTACGCTAAGTAGAGTTTCGAGTTTTTTTTACTGCCACTGTTATTACAAGACCCACGTTAATGTATTCGAAAAAAAAAAAAGAAGAGAAGAGAAGAGAGAGAGAGAGAGAAAAGAAAAAAAAAAAGGCGCATGGCACTCCTCCAGAACGAGTGTTTTAGTGATTAATTCACATCTTACGCAGAAAAAATAGGAAAAAAAAATCTCATAACCATATGATTGCGAAAAGTAAGAAGCGCCGTCTAGAAACTTCTCTTCCTGCAGGAAAACAAAGAAAAAAAGTCAATCGAGAGAAGGCCCTTTTTGTTAGCTTCTGATAAGGGCGGAGGCTTCTACGGGAACTCGTATTCACGTGGCCCGAATGACCAGCTCGGAAGGATGTCTTATCTTTGCACAAGGGATGGAGTGCGCCACGTTACGCGGGTGTATCACTCTCTCACACACCTTCTCTAATGTGGAAAGCTCTCCGGAACACCCCCACCCCCTCCCACATCTCCGGTGTGGCAACACGACATCATAGCAGGGTTGTTGTCGCAATTTTTGTTGTTGTTTTTGTTTTTTTAAATCACGCCCCAATGAAAAGATGGTCGATCTTATTTGAAGGAGTAGAAAGAAGAAGAAGAAAAAGTTGAGACAGATGCGGAGTGAGTGGTTTTGTACTGGTAGTAAGCTGTAAAGGTTTTGTGCGCGTGTGCTGTTGGTTCGTTATATGCCGCTGGCATGATGTACTTGATATTAGCGCCGTGAAAAAGAAATAGATAGCGCGGCAACCGCCGTCTCTCCCCATTAAAGCTATGGAGCGGTGAGAAGAAAACTTAACTTGAAGAGCGCGATGAAGGGGGAGGGGAGGGGAGACAGTCAATTGCGCTCAAGATCCATATTACATGTGCTCATGGCCCCTACCAACTGAAGTGCGTGCCAACTGGGAAGAATAAAATCACTGGCACCACACCTGTATGTACATTAGAGAGAGAGGCTTCACATCACCTCCGGATTTTCATACATGACAGGTAAGGCGGCGACGGGGTCGAACAGTTCGCCGTTACCGTTGTTTAGCTGTAGTGGTGCGGGGAATTTGTGTTTCAACCAAAAAAGGTGAAATGACAACCACCCACTTCGCATCTAGTCCAGTCCGTGGTGAAGGAGTAATGTGAACGCGAATTTGCTTTTCTTTTTTTTTTTACAGAACGCCTAACGCACCCAATAATAGTTCGTGTACTCATTTCTTTCCATGACAGTGTGTGGGTTTTCGAGGCACTCTCACCCACGCGCATGCACTGTACCTGAAACCCCTGGAGTGCCAGTGGTGCCAGTGGACCCCAGGATAGGTGGGATTTCGTCTTCAGTCCGTTCTTCGATGATGACTACTATTACTAGGGTAGGTGGAGAGGGATATCCTATCCCCTGCACTATTGCAGCAGCAACTTTTTAAGCTCATGAAAAGGTAAAGAATAGCGGGTATCCTTTTTGATTGACTTTTTGGATTTCTCATCTGGTTATGCGTCGCCCTTGGATTTTTTATCGATGGTCAGGTCAAGTATATCAATTTTACCGGCGGGGAAGACCGTCTAATAGTTTGGCTCTGGCATTTTATATTACCTTTTTATGCATATATTACTTACCTGCGCGAGTCATGATGCTCATTGCTGTGTATGGCAGCTCCTTCCGTGGTATTTTTATCGCTCGCTTCCACAAAGTATCGTTTGGGCGGTGGTGGGCCTTCTCGTCATGGACTAACGACACCTGGCCATGTTTATTCATCCACTCGCTTCTTTCCTGTGTTTCTGGACGTGCATCTTCCTTATCAACCACAGGCACGGGACCGCTCAGCTTCTTGTCAGGTCAACAAACCGACCAGAAAGAAACTCTCCACCTGATTCGCCGACTCGGGAAAGGGAGTCTCAATCTTATCTTCTCTGTGTGTGTGCCGAGTTATGATGGTCATTGTTGTCCATTCTTTTTTTGGAAAATGAGACACATGGTCACGGTGACGACTTTTATTGATTTATTGATTTTTTTTCCCATCCCATCCTGCTTGTGAAATTGGGAAATGCGCGAATGACTTCAAATCGCCTCGTCCTTTGGCAACTTTTCGTTTTTTTTTTCGTCAACACGCCAGGTCTAAACTCTCATCCCAACAACCATCATCATCATTTTAATTACTATTTTTTACTTTACGGACGCGAAACAAAAAAATAATTTCAGGCTATGGTGTGTGTGTTCCCCTCAACCTTCCCAAACCACGGGCCCCCCGCCTCCACGTTCACCCTCCGGAATAAGTCAATGATCACTTCTCTCCGCTCGGATTTCGATTTTCTCTTCTTGCATTTATCCAACCCCATAAAGGCTCACCTAAAACAAGCTAGCCCACGCCCGTACCATCTACGCATGACGCCTCTTTGCTTATCGGACACATATCAAATCATTTCACTTATGTCGATAAAGAAAAGAAAAAAAAAGACGCGTACCCGGCCTCGTGACCCCCCCTCCCCCCATCGCATGCGCAAAAAGCAAAAGAATTCTACTACGACATTACCCCCCAAGCTGTCACCCGCGCGTACTTATCCTTTATAATATATCACCTTTCCGTAATTTCATTCACAGACGCTTTTTGTTTTTTCATTTTTTTTTTTTTTTTTTTTTTTGGTCTCGCGTTCGCAAAATGCGAGTATTTCGCCGTGCTTTGAGAGAGAGACCTTCGTACGTACGTAATAATATCACGGGCTTAACTCATTTATGGGAAGTCATCAACCTTTTTTTTTCCCCTCTCAGCGCTTTTTTACACACACAGACACGGCCTCGCCCACAATACTTCTTCTCGCTCACTCCAGACCCACCTAGTAGTAGTACTTTTTTAGTCCAGGCAGTTGTGCATCAATCCTACCCGCTCGCTCACTCTCGATCTGTTTTGGGGTACATTGATGCGCGCGCCAGCTGGGCGGTGGGCAACACTGTCTCGCCCGCTCACTAACTCACGTTTCATTCTTTGCTTGGTAGAATTCGTCCTCCATCAAATGAGCGCGGTTTTAGAAACATCACTCGCGACCGTTTCTTCTTCTGCTTCTTTATGTCATCATCATCATTACCCTTGAGGGGGGGGGGGGGTTTCGGTTTAACTTTGCTGATTTCTACGTTATTCGAGGGAAAAAAAAAAAAAAGTCACAAAGGAGTTGTTCGTGAAGTAGAAGGGCGTCGCAAGATGATGTTTTTTTTTTTCTTTGTTCTAGTGTTCTAGGTCTGCAGTGGTCTGTGTTCAGGGTTCAACTCAGTTCTAGGTAGGAAGAGACCGAAGAAGATGGATGGTCCATGTTATGTCATAAGCAGCCAATTCAATTGGAGAATGAGTTGTAATATGGTTAATAATATTCTGTTTTTATACATTCATATCCCCCTTTTGGTAATTTTAACTCATTCATTGTTGATGGGTGTGATGACTTCCCCCCTATGGGCGTGTGATAGAATCTATTTAATCCTTTCCCCCCACCTCCAACCCCGATATGATGACGACCATCATCATCATCATCACCTCCAATATCATTCTATCCCCATCATCTCACTTCTACGAGTCGAGTACAGAAGGACTACCGTCGGCATAGCTAGCTGTACATTATATATATATATCTTGTTTCCCCCTTTAAGGTGCACAAACCAAACATCATTAAAAAAAAAAAAAAAGGACTCTGTTGTAAGTTCTGTAACCACACACACACAACACACTTTAAGCTCGCGCGCGCAGACCCTTATACACGTGTGCGCATAATAATAATAATAATAATAATAAAAACGACACTTGACTCTGCCACCAAACCCAAATTAAGCGGCGGCGACGACGACGGCCTTCGATTCGCTCTTCGGAGAGGAAAGAAAGGGGAAATGGGGAAAAAAAAAATTGTTGCTTTCCTCCTCCTCCTCCTATTCTTACCCTAACCTACCACTCCTCTCTCTCTCTCTCTCCAACTTTATCTCTCACCTTACACCTCATCTCCAAAATAATTAAAAATAAAAATAGAAGAGATTGATGGCTGATGAGTTATGTAGATGATGGGAATTTGTGGTGGCGAGGGAAATTAAGAAAAAGAAAAAGGAAAATTTCGTAAAAGTTTTTTTAGCTGCGCCTCCTCCCCCTCTTTTTCCTTTTTGGGAATAAAGGTAGGTAAAAGGACGCGTGTGGATTTATGCCACGTCATGACCCATCCAACCCAAGACTTAAAGAGGGCGGCGGCGGGATACAAGTGTGTTATTTATTTTATTTTATATATACAGGTTTCCCACGCCATGCCACTTAAAATAAAAACACAATTCACTTTATATATATTATTATTTCTTTTTAATCCTTTTCACATCCTATAAACTCCAAATCCCCACCCTTGTCCATCCCACGAATGTCCCGATCTCCTCCCCCTAGACGTCCGAGACGGAGATGATGATACACCACCGTCATCACCCCTCTGACGAGCGGCAAGGGCCAAGCCGAGACCCACAACGTCACGCGTCTCAGTCGGTTTAATGATCCCATCGTCCCAGAGTCGCGCAGTAGCATACAATCCCGAAGATTGAGCTTCAATCTCCGCTTTCAGAGATGCGTGCTGAGATGGGTCCCTAAAACAAAAACAAAAAACGTCCATGCAATGAGTTATGTTTTTTTTTTATTTTTTATTTTGAGAGAGAGAGAAAGAGAGAAGGAGAAGAGGAAAAAAAAAGAAACGGACCGTGACACCGATTGCATGACCTGTGACAGCTGACCAGAGCCCATGACGGATACTTTGGCATTCTGGAACAAGAAATCCCAATACATCATGACCAAACAGGTGATTATGAATTAAATTGATTGAGGTTTAGTTAGCTGAAATTCAGTGTGATAGGGAGAGGGAGGGACTACGCGTACAGGCCACATCCATAAAAATCGAGGAGAATACTTTCAAGTGTGCATCAGTCCGGATACGGGATTAAAGAAGGAGTGGAGGGGGCGAAGGAGCGTGTGACCGGTGATTCGTTTTAGTGGAATGCAACTTACCGCCCGACCGGCCATTCCTAGTTGAATTGGAAGATCGATAAATGTCAATAATGGAAAATGGAAAGAACAAGAAAAACAAAAAAAAAAAACAAAAATACAGAGGGGAAGGGGAGGGAGGGAGAGGAAAGAGAGGGTTGGAGGTAATAGATGATGATAACCTTACCGTAGTTTCCAGCGCCGAAGCTACCGCCAACGACCACGGTCAGCTTTGGGACATCCGCACAAGCGACCGCGCGGACCATTTTAGCGCCGTCTTTGGCAATCCCACCTTTCTCTGCTTTGGAACCGACCATGTACCCCGTGACATTTACGAGAAAGAGCAATGGGATTTGACGCTGTGAGCAAAGTTGGATAAAATGCGTCGCCTTAAGCGCCGAAGGCGAGAACAGGATGCCGTTATTCGCGATGATACCCACGGGGAAGCCATGAATGTGTGCGAAACCCTAGAAAAGCAAAAAAACCCATCGACCCCGATTGAAGAAACGGATAGACGGGTTCCTTTGTTATTCAGCCTGCCTGGGAAAAAATGTCCCGGCCCTAGCTCTGGGGGGGGGAGGGGGGGGGGAGAGTGTGTGTACCACCCACCGTCACGATGGTCTGTCCGTAATCTTTCTTGAACTCTCGGAACCGGCTCCCGTCCACCACACGAGCGATAACCTCCCGCATGTCAAATGGTTGACGAAGGTCCGTGCCGACTATCCCATGAAGCTCAGCTGCAGAATAGAGTGGATCCTCTGGAACAGCTGGGGGCTTAGTAAAAAAAAAAAAAAAACCCCATGTGGCATGTTAACATTCGCTGAACGACTGACCCAAAGGGGGTTAATCAATAGCAGCAGACATACCGATGTCTCTCGTCCACCAGCATGACCCAAGTCACCGACTATACCCCGCGCAATGGCGATCGCGTGTTCGTCATCGTGCGCCAGGTGATCTGTCACTCCACTTTCGCTTGAGTGCATGAGACCCCCACCAAGAGTTTCCTCATCAACCTCTTCTCCAATTGCAGCTTTCACGAGTGGTGGTCCGGCAAGGAAGATACGTCCTTGCTCACGAACGATGACGTTTTCATCCGCCATGGCAGGAACATATGCGCCGCCCGCGACGGAAATACCGTGCACGATGGCAATCTGAGGAATTCCGAGCGCGGACATCTGGGCCTGTATGGGGATATCATCTCCATGATACATCCAGCCCAAGTTTTTTGCCGTAAAGCCGTAAAGCCGAGAAAAAAAAAAAAAGCCTACCATGTTGTAAAATATGCGGCCAAAATGCTCCTTGTCAGGGAACACCTGCATAGCCATATGCGTGTCAAAAAGCAGTGTCTAAAGGCGAAAATACATGTCGCGCATTCACATTTGCTTGATGAGGAAGAGCAGCACCTCCCGACTCCACTAAATCTCATAAGTGAGCGATTGTGAGGAGAGAGCGAGGAAGGGGGGTAGCATAGGAAACTTATGTAGGTGACATACCAACATACACACAGGGTAAACCATGCTCCCTCGCGATCTCCTGGGCACGTAAATGCTTCTTCACCTACGGGACCACAAAAAGAAAAAAAAAGGCGTCGCTTGGGAACACGGAAATCAAGTACATCGTTGGGGATAACCGGACTCACGGTCAACGGATAATAAGATCCTCCCTTGACGGTTGCATCGTTGACCACGATAACGCACTCACGCCCCGATATCCGACCTATCCCAGTGATGATGCCCGCACCGGGAACAGACTCTCCCGGATATACGCCGTGCGCGGCTAAGGGAGAAAGTTCGAGGAAGGGCGAGTGCGGTCCAAGAGTAATGCCAGCCTGGGTAAAATTCGTAGAGCCAGTACCAGCAACAGGTGAGCAACAAAAAATAATATGCGTCGATGGAACCCGCTCATCCACCCCACCAGACGGAGGGGGCGGGGAGGGGTTATACGGAGATGAAGAAAGAGAGAGAGAATGAGTACCTTTCGCGTGGTAATTTCTTCCCTTTGCTCCTCATTCGCTCTGCAGCCTTCGGCCCACCCCCTTCGCGTGTCTTGGCGATTTTTGCCTCCAAGTCAGCAACGAGGTCGTCCATGGCCTTAGACCGAGCTTGAAAATCGGTTGATGCGGTTGAAATGAGTGATGGAAGGACGGAAGCTGCATGATACTTTCTCGAGGGAACGACTCCTGGTGGTGATGGTGGTACACGGTTGAGTTTGTTGAACGACGTTGACAATGACGAGGAAGATACTTTGAACGTCGTTCGTCGCATAACATGGGAGTAGTACATCGTTTTTGTCGACAGTAGTAGAAACAGAACCGTCGTTAATGACTTGTGGAGTGTCGATGACGTCCTCCACTGCCGGGTCAAGCGTACTAAACGAACGCGCGCTATGGCGGTTATGGTCCGCCCCCGCCCAGGCGTTATTACGTAACGTATACGAAACGAAATAGGCAATCTCCATGGTGATCTATTGAACGAACGAACGAACGCGACTAGTTTATAGCGAGCATGAGCGAACGATGAGACAATCGTTAACGAAGAGTCAAATGACAATTCCCCTGACCTCCTCCTTCCCCTTGCTGCGAACAACGGGGTTGTATTTCATGTCACGAGGGATTTTTTTCCGTCATTTCTTTCTATTGAATGAATTTTAATATCACCTTGCGAGAAGCTTCCAAGACTTGCCCGGCGAGGCCGAGGGAAGCACCAAAAAAAGGGGGGGGGGGGGCAGGGGCTGTCGGTGAGACGAAGAGTCTCTCAAACAGGCCCTCCCCTTTCTGGCTAAGCGAAACATTCTCGCCGCCGCCGCCAGCGCCAGTTCAACTCAACGCCCATCAAATGGAGACCTTTAGCTCGCATGAAACGACTCTTGATTCGTTGAACCGTCTCTCTGGCCTTCGCTTATTGCCGTCATCGACCCCCTTCCCTCTCTTCCTCTCCCTCTCTCAATACTCTAGATCTTCCTCTTCACCTCTCACCCCTCTTTTTTTCTCCATCACTCCATCACCCATCACCCATCATAACCTTTGTTAACAAGATCTCTCTTTTCATCTTTTTCATTCGTACCTTCCCCCCTCCCCCCCCCCTCCTCCCCCTTCCGACATTCCTCGGGACTTTATGTGGCATGGCGGCGTCTACCCGTTCACCCATGGTTCTATTTCGCAGCGCTCATCACATGGCAGTTGTACCAGGAATCGTTTTAATTTGATATGTCACGGTTGGCGCACGTCTCTTCTGTCATTAAACATATTTAGCAACTGTGGCGCGCTACGAGCGAACGGTGAGTGACCCCATCGTATTCAAAAGCCAACATGCATGACCTACTAAATCCATAGAGCCTTAGATGGATCGACATACATAAAAGCTGATCCACTCTCCGCCGTTCATCTGATCTTTATAGAGCTTGTTTGACGTGTGTGTGTACGTTGCGTGAGTTGCTCAGTTATTTTTTATACTAACCAGCATCATCGCTTTGGATTGACTCGCGGCCGCATGTATCGGAACGTAATATAGAAGCGCAGAACCGTCGCTTTATACTTCTTCTCTTTGCGCGACTTGGACATGCTTTTGGGGGGGGATATGAATATCCGCTGATCACGAAATGCAAATAACAGCAGTAAGACAGCCTTCGTCAGCATCCCCCCACTGGCGGAACGGGACAAACTTATTTTAGTAACAGACACAGACACATAACATAATATCATCACCTATTTTTTTTTTTCGTTCGTTTCGTCCTAGTAGTTAGTAAGACCGTGAGATCTCCCCTAGCCCAGTCAGGACGAGTAAGCGCCAGAGCTCGCGTGGTCGAGGTCTTCGAAAGTCGGCATAACACTCGCTCCATTTCTAACGGTATTCAGTGGCCTTCCGGCATTCGGGGTTGAGAACTGGGAATGAATTATCATTGCTGTGGCTGTGTGGTGATAGAAGGAGATCGGGACGACGGAGTAAGCTGATATTAATATTGGGAGATGATGAATGAGTAAGAGAAGATAATTTGATGTATGGACTGAGATGGTCGGTTCAGACAAGAGGGGAGTAAGGGAATAGTAGCACAGTGGAAGGCGGAAGGCCAGCAGGGCAGCAGGGACACGGTTGTCGGGTCTCGTAACACAGCCGTTATCTCCATCTCCATCAAAAGAGACTGGTATCAATGAAAAAAAAACTGGTTACAGATAAGGCCGCCTTGAACTCAGATTTGAGGCAAACTTTGAGAAGATGGGGTTAAAGTCGAAGAAGAAGACAAGAGATATGGAAGTGGAAGATCGAATGAAGAAGAAAGAGGGGATTGTTTGTTATATCTCTCTCATCTCTCTCTCATCTCTCTCTCATCTCTCTCTCTCTCTCTACATACATATTTCTATAGGGAGGGAGACAAAGAGGAGATCTATTTGCCCGATAAGAGGAAAAGCATAAATTGAGCGGGCCGGTTGATCAGGCACGTGCTATAATCGGAGATTTAAAATTATTTAAATTCCGAAGAGATTTGAGGGATTTTAAGTAATCAAAAAGCAAGCCAGCCACAGCCACTTCTGACCCCCCCCGCCTTGTGCTTTTTTTCCACTTTATGGTCCTCTTGAGTTGAGCAAGAGCTGTCAGGTCCCGTTCTCTTTGCTCCTCCTCCTTCATTTCCTCCCCTCCGATTTACCTCGCCGTAACAAGGATAACGCCTGGAGTATGTTTACTTTCTTTTCCTCATCGTATTTTCCCTTTTCTTTTCTTTTCTCATCTCACTCTCACCCAAATAGATCCTCGCGACCCTTGCCGGTTTCTCTATCCCGCCTTCCCTCAAAGGACTACCAGTACGCTTGAGCTTAGCTCGCGGCTGTTGTGAATAAACCAAGCCATCGTTCCTCACCTCCCCCTTTCTCCTTCTCCACACTTTCTTTCAGTCCCTCCCTTCTCTATCCCCGAGCGCTCGAGCCCCGGCTCGCGATCACTTATACTTCATCTCTCCTCACCTGCTTTTTCGGATTCTGCTGAGCAATCGCGACTCCTTCTTGCAGCTCCTCCTATCTAAAACTCATCTGTGTGCAGCCGACTTTCTGTACCTCCCTTGTTAACCGACGACCTCACGCCCGTCTTTAATTCTTTCCCACCATACCCAGTTACTCTCTCCCACCTTCTGCTATGGCTCTAACTCTTCCTATCCCCTCTTCGCCATCTTCGGCCTCTGCCGACTCTCCCAACGCCCCTCATACACCTCTTTCTCCTACCCTTCCCGTACAAACTTTGGCACTCCCCCCCTCCGACCAATCTTCCGTTCCTTCTACTACTAATACATCATCCGGCCCTCTGAGCTCGGCTAATCCCCAAGCCAAGCGTAAACCATCCCGACGGGCCAACACCGCTGAGCGGCGCGCCACTCATAATGCTGTCGAACGTCAAAGACGTGAGACCCTAAATGGGCGCTTCCTTGTGAGTCTTCTTTATCCCACTTCGTTCTTTCTTTTCCGAGTTCTGACGAGACGTGGTTTCTTCTTCTTCGAAGGACCTTGCCGCTCTCCTTCCCAATCTTTCTCAGATCCGCCGGCCTTCCAAGTCGGCAATTGTTAACTCTTCAATTGCTCACATTCACGCTTCTCGCCGCCACCGAGCCATGGCTTCCCGTGAACTTCGTCTCATGAAACTTGAAGCCGATGCTCTTCGCCGGGAGCTTAATGAATGGCGTGATCGTGCCAATCTCCCTCGCATTGAAGAACCCGTTCGCAGTGAAGCATTCTCTATGGTTCTCAGTGGTGAAGTAGAAATTTTGACCTCCATTCCTGGGATGGATGAGGAGGAGGATGGTGAAGGTTTTGGCGATAACGATGACGACTTACCCATTAGGGTGATGTCTGCCGGTATCGGTCGTTCAATGCTGGAAGATGCCGAGGACCTTAACCCGATGGTTACTCCCACGGTCGGGTCGGCAGGCAACCCCTTTGCACATGGTGTCCCCCCGCATTCGGGGGCCCCTCATCTCGCCCATATCCTCCCCCGTCCTGCGTCCCACAGCCGTCCCATCATCGCGCAAAATATTCCCAATGTCTCGTTTGAGAACCCAGCGATGACTTCCCTTTTTGATCAGCATGCCCACGTTTCTCCCCAACAATACCAGATGCAGTTCAATGTGGGTCACCCCATCGAGACAGAAAAGTCTGCCGCGTGGAACAACCAGATCTTTGCTACTCAACAGCTTCAACAACAACTCCAGCAAACCAACACGGCTTGTTTACCCCGCCTGCGACTCACACGGTCCCCCACCAAACGGTGCAGGTCAGCCATTCGCCGCCCACCGGGCATATTACCAGGGTGTCCCTCGCCACCAGCACCCAGGACAGCAAATTTATGGGAGCCCCATCGACAGTGAGGATGGGTCCTCAGTCTGCTCTGGACCTGGAATCGATGGACGCCGTCGCAGCAACAGCATGAACGGTAGTGGGTATGGATCCCCACAAGACGCTCACTCAGGCTCTGGTTCATCTCAGCCCGGAAGTTATGAGGTGCCGGGCATCTTGACTTCGGGCATTCCAGCCCGGATGAGCGCGGGCGGCGCTATGTGGAGCCGGGATGAAATGGAGAGCATGGCCCAACTCAAGCCCAACATGTCCAGTGCCCCAATCGCTGTTGGCGGTGGTGGTAATGGAGGTGGGTTCGCAATGATGATGTAGGCCCCATGGCACCTTCATTTTTCATCCCTATTATCCATGTCGGTCGGGATTTCTTTCTTTTTGCTCTTGCTGTGACTTTGATCATTTCTCCTCGCTTTTTTCTTGGCCCCCCCCCCTCCCCCCCTCTTTTTTTTTATTCCCGTGCGCCGCCTTGCACATAGAGATGAGTGTGCCCTGCCGTTCCGCGCGGGCTGGCTTCTCAACTCTGCCCTCACCTTCGCGTTTCGTTTATTATCTCATTATGGTGCTTTCTCGATGGTGTCTCTATATCGCTCACACTGGCTTGCCTGTATGTCGAGGCCCGCTATCGTGTTTAACGCTCTTGTTCAACATCTGTCTTTACTAGTTGGTTGGCGCGAGCTTTTTTTTTTATACCTGCGTCGTAAACGTGTAACCTCCCTCTCCGTCTGCTGTTTCCCTATTAACCGCCTTTGACGTTATATTGACTGCCCTCTCTGGTCTATTTATCCACCACTACCGATGTGACTGCGCACACTCGCCGTCATCATGCACTCCTTTGTTTTTTTTTTTCTTAAAAAAAACATTTTCATGTTACCCCCCACCCCATCTTTTTCCATCCATACTCTCGATTACTTGGAAAAGTTAACGATTACCTAATGCTGTGACTAACTGTGGGTTTTCTGCACGTGATGAGAACGGGTTTGTGTGGATTGGCGAGAGATGGTCAAGGTTCAAGGATCGAGGTGAGAAGGGGGGGAGAGGGCGGGGCGAGGGAGAGGTGAGAGAGGGGATAGGGACAATGTCTCATCGGTCGGTCGGTGATGGATGGTTTGGTGGATGAATTGGTATTGTCATCATCATCATCATCATCATCATCATCATCATCATCATCGGAATAAATTTGAATTATCATCAATCAACACTGACCGGCGACCGGGTGAAATAAATAAATAAATGCCGCTCAGCAGTCATTTAGTAGTTACGTTATTACAGACCAAAACAAACCAAACACTGTTCTCTCCTCCCAATTAAAAAAATAAATGATTTAGGCACACGCACGGTACGGTACGTTTCTAAGGAGGGAAACAAGGACAAGAACAACAAATAAATAGAATAAAATATGTTCTAATCTGTTTCGTATGGGTTATACATATGTGTGAGAATGCGTGGTGTATGGACTATAAAGCAAGTGTTTTGTGAGAGAAGGGGGTTTGGTGTTGAAGGTTGTATCATAAGTTCGGTACTGTGTTGGATAAGTCGGCTGTAACAAAGGGGGAGGTGGTGGTGGTGGTGGGAGGAGGGTTGAGTCTGGACATAGAGAGAGAGCTCGAATCTCAGTCTCGCGGATTTACAACCCCTCATGACACACAAAAAAAATGAAACTTGTTTTTTTTTTTTTTTTTTCGGGTTTACCAACGAAGAGTGTTTTGAAAACTTGAAAAGGAAAAAAAAAAAAAAAACTGAAACCAAGTAGAAATTTCATTAGGTACCACCACCAGGACCAAGACGGTTATTTAAGTCTCCTCAGGGGGAGGAAAGGAAAAGAGGGGGCGAGGGGGAAAAAAACGACTAGACTCTTCCCCGTTTTGCAAAAACAAAAACAAAAAAAAAGTCAACCTGGCCGAGGGTGGGAAAGGGAAAGAAAGATCGTGTTACCAATTTATTCATCGGTTTGCTCTTTCTTTCTTTCTTCCTTTTTTTTTTTTTTTTTTTTCTTTTCTGTTGTTGGGTGGTGGGTGAATGGGTAAGTGAGTGGGGGAGGGAGAAGGAGTTGCATGAACATCATCACGTTTGAAAAGAAAAACGTATTTTCATTTCATTATTGTGCCTTTATTTCCGTACGTATCACCACCACCGCCACTACCACCCATTACTTCTACTAGTCAAGATTTGGACGGCTCCTTTTCTGCATTCAGTCTTGTCGTCATCATCATCATCTGCTCCCTCCTCTGCACTGTGCGGATCGTGGTCGTTTATAATATCAATACATCGTCCATCTTATTCGATTGTCTTGAGCCCCATCATTTTAATTAAATGAACCTTTTTTTTTTATAGGTTAGATAATGGTCGTCTGGTAGAAAAGAAAAACAGAAAACACGCATAATAAATTTTGTTTTTATTTATTTATTTATTTTAATTTTTTCATAGTTCGCGGAGATGAAATTTAGATGAATCTCAATCACACGAGAGCGCGGCAGGTGACCGTCCGTTTCGCGGCAGCGACAGGAAAGAGAAAGGAAAGAGAAAAAAAAAAGTGAAAGGACAGACAGAAAGAAGGAAGAAGGAGTGGGAGTGAAAAATGGTGTTACCTTTATGCCCACCCATCACCCCCTCCACGACTCCCCCTGGCCGAAGGAACAACAAGGTCGGTCACGGTTACGTTGCGCAGCAACGACGGCGGCGTTTTTTTTCTTTTTTGGAACGATCTTTTTTGGATCGTTCCTTTCTTTTTTTTTTTTTTTGAGACGCCGGGAGGGGAGGGCTGCCGTTCGAGTCCGTCTTTGAGTCCCTGAAGAAAAAAACAAGAACCAATAAAAAGAAAGGGCCGTGGAAATAGAAAAACCTATAGAAACTACGTATATCATCAATTGGAACTTTTCCATTGATTTAGTTTCAGGAAGGGGGGGGCTGGGGCCAGCTTTTGCAAATCGCTAATACTCAGCTTCACACGAATACTTTCTTCTCTCTTCTCCCACCCACCCTTTCCCAAGGGTGATCGTTAATTAGGACCCATAACTAAACAATGTTTTTTAGGATCAGAATATAGAAGAGAGAGAGAGAGAGATACGATCTCCCAGGAACGAACGCACAGCAGATCTTGCATAAGTTTGCTTTTTTTTTGTTGGCGGTGGCGGGTTTGTGTGATGTGAATCGTGGATAAGAAGAGAGGAGATTGAGGCGGCGGGAGAGGACAGGATAGGATAGGATAGGATAGGATAGGATAGGACAGGACAGGACAGGACGCACTTGAGATCATCAGGCCGCCATCTTTCCCTCCTTCCTCTCATTCCCTCAAATCTAAGCCCCGCGCTGCGTATCTGACGGTGTTTCCAAAACGTCAAAACAACAACTCGTCTCCCCACCCCTTTCTCTCTCTGGTAGAAATATTTTCCATAGAAGTTGTAAAATAAAATCTAACGCCTGATTACCCTCACTTCAATCCTCGATCACTCTCTATTCGAAGCCAGCATGCAGTCGTTCCAGCGATAGTACGACTTGGAAGACACGGAGACGGAGACGTAGACAAACGAATTGACAAATGGCACGTCATCCATACATCAACCCCTCTCGCTCCCCCAGTCACCTCAATATGCACAACCAATGAACTCGCCATGGTCGCTTGCCTTTCCTCGTATGATGCAGAGAGAGGTGTGCCCACCACCCCCCTTTTTTCATTCATTCATTCATTCATCTATCCATTCACTCCCTCCCTCGCCATGTAGGCTTTTGTTCCACATAGAATCATATCATGATGATGTGATTTCTCCGGTAGAGCGTCGAAACAAAACCATCCGCAAACCTCAAACTTCCAAAAACAAAAGACAGACCACAGACGAATCCCCAATACGAACTTGTACGACGGGGTGCGTATCAGAGCGGCATTTCATAACGTGTGTGTGTGTTTGTGTGTTGGTTAAGCACGCTAAATCTTCGCCGGTCGGTCCGCGGGAAGTCTCGAAGGGACAAGAGGTGAGTGTATGTGAGTCAAGAAGAGGCGAGAGTGTATGTTTGACAAGAAGCTGGGTTCGATCCAAAAGGGCAGACTTTCCAAAGAACTGCGGGTTGTTTCCCGTGGTTGAGGGAAGCTGGAGGTGAGGATATCATAAAAGGACACTTTGAGACATATATACTGTAATCGTCTGCAGCGGGGGTGCACTTACACCCAAACACATGAACGGATGCACCGCGTAACATCACAACATTCTTGACATGTTTTTGGTAAAGAGAACGCTGCTATCTCGCAGTAAAATGAATGGGCCCCAACTATGTCAAGTTTATTTGCGATGCCATTTATGAGGTGCAAGACGAGTGAAATGTATCACGCACTGCCACTGCGTAGACTAAATGACGATACCAATGTATGTGAAAGAGGTTACGGTGTGCTCCCTATGTGGATTTCCAAGGGATCGCTGTCACAAAAGGGAGGACGACCAGCTTCTCTTTGTCCCACTACGGTCAAAAAAAAAGAAATTTGGAGAAAGATGAGAGGAGATCAAAGGGGAAAGGGAATACTTACCACGCCGCTTGTATGATAAATATCCGACTCGACGAACTTGCGCGCCTCCTCGATGTTCTCCGCTTCTAAGAACATAATAGTTCCCACCATCTTCTTTCTGCCACTCTCATTTGTGAATTCCGGTGCTAAAAGGGCACCCCCGAATTCTGGACGACGTAAAAGGAATAGAGGGTGTCAAAACGGGAGAAAATTACGGTATCGGTGATGTATATGTGTATGTGTATGTGTGGGTGGGTGGATGGGTACTAGCTGCGGACGCAAATGGTGGTGGTGGTGGTGGTGGTAGGGGATTAGTTCGCACGCACTTAATGTCCCACTTTCGCGCAATCCGTCCGCGCCTTGCAAATGCTTCTCACGAACGGAAAGACGACGATCGAGCGATTCCGGATCCTCGTAATCGGGAGCATAAACAGCAAAGAGGTGTTTCCTCGATAATGAACTGGACATCTTTCTGGTGAACGAGGACGTTGTTGTTGTTGTTGTTGTTGTTGTTGTTGCATTGGCACGAAGAAGAATTTTTGTTCCGATGGCACGGACGAGGAGAGGACGCGAAGATCGTAAAATCACGTCTCGTTCTCGTTGGAAAACGCGAAATGAGGCTGGAAGCCTGCGTAACGGCGTGGACTGCATTTTTTCTTTTTTGTGGTCTTGTGGGCAGTAGGGACGAGGGGGGGGGGAGGGGGAGGTTGGTAGTAAGTGCTTTTGTGTAAACACGTGGTGTGTTACCAAACAGATTGTGCCGAATCACGTGGTGTAAGTAAACAACAGCAAATTCTGTTGAACCAAGATAGCGGTAACTCAATACTCACTGTCATGGATCATGATTACTCAAAGGCTGCATTATTCATCCCCTGCAATGAAATGATCTCAGCCGAAGGAGTTGTGAAACTTTACCTAGACCATGTATACTGCCATTATGGGCTCCCTCAAAAAGTCATCTCTGATTGAGATCCCTGGTTCACATCCATGTTTATGCAAGCCCTATGCAAATGTCTTGACATTCAACAGAATATCTCTATGGCCTACCACCCCCAGACAGATGGTCAGTCAGAGCAGACAAATCAGTGGTTGGAGCAATACCTTTGCTTCTGGTGCAATGAACAACAGGATGACTGGGTGGAATGGCTGCCAACAGCAGAGTTTGCACACAACATGTTATGAACCCTGCTACATTGTCTTTTTCCACTTCTCTTTCATGTGACTTGTTGTTTGGCCATGCTTGATGGTTGTTGATGGTGGTTGTGACCCCTTTTTGTACATGTTTGTCTTGTATCTTTGACCTGCTTCTCTCTTATCTATGACTTGTACTTTACATCAGGACTCTTATGTATTTTCCCACCAGAATCGTGACTATACTGGATACATCTCAGTATCTTCTCATCTGTGTGAAACAGGCATGTGCGCAGCATACTGACTGTAAGGTTAGCGGGTTAGGCTAGACAAAGACAAGTTGCTTCAGAGGTAGAAGAAACTCTATAATACTATACTACTGACCTAGACAAAGACAAGTTCTATATACAAGAGTTAGTCTTAAGGTATGATAGATAGTAGAGTAGGAACTTACGCTTCAGAGGTAGAAGAAACTCTGAAGTGTAAGAGACGAAACAGACACCCTTATATACTAATCAAGAGGTGGTCTGTGCACTGGGAATAAGTCCACAAGTGCCGGACAAAGTCCAAACAACAAACATGAGGGAGAAAGGCCATTGGCCACTACAGAAATTACATGTTACATGGTGTATCAGTCAGCTACTGTGGAATGTGAGAAAGAAAGTAATAATGATATGGTAAATAGTCCGAAACTCCGGTATCTAATCTAATCTACAAAGTAGCTAATCTAATCACCTGATGCCTGAAGCATCACCAAACATCTCCTGTGTTCAACATCCCTCCATGCTGAAGGCATCTGGTCATAGATGGGAAATGAGTTGGATGAGCACACTGCCATCACAATTAAAATGAGCATATCGCCAGCCAGAGATCCAATTTCTCTAACTCTCAAGTGCAGAGGCAAGAGCATGGTGTTCAGAGGCATATCGCGGTGATTTGCTTATGCAAACTGAAACCATACACACCTCTTGCATCACTCTCGAAGTCAAGAATTTTACTCATGGTGGGAAAGTGAGACTGGTATACAAAGTCTCCAGATTCCAGCTCTCTCATTCCAGCATAAGTCCAAGTCCATTTACCATGGTTTCAAATGATGCTCTTGGTAGAGACTTAGTGAAGCCATGTGCCAGCATCTCACCTGTGGGGGTACGCACTAATTCTATTGCGTGTGATTCAATGTACCCCCTAATGGCATGGAACTTGATAGGTATATGCTTTGACCGCCTTCCTGTGACTGGGTTTAATGCCAAATCCATGGCACCCTTGTTGTCACAGTGGAGTAGTATAGGGGAGGATACCTCATACCCTAATTCCTCCATAAAAGTCCTATACCACATTGCCTGATTTGCAGCCTCAGAGAGACTCATATATTCGGCTTCAGTGGTGGACTGTGCTACTGTTTTCTGTTTTCTGGAACACCATGAAATGGCACCATTCGCCAAGAAAAACACATAGCCTGAGGTAGAGCGGCAGTCCTCTTGATCTCCCCATGAGGAATCTGCAAAGCCATGAAGGCCACTCTCCCCATTCTGTTACGAACCCCATCGCTTCCCATATTCTTTTTCTTGCCCAACAATAACCCCTCCTTGCTGCCCACACTTCACTACCAGATCACGTCTCCATCATGGGATCTGTCACATGCCCTTCGTCCATCCCTGTGACTCGTTTGCTTGTCCATGTTTACCTACTTGCTTTTTCGCTTATCGCTTATCTCCTTATCATACGATCGGACATTTACTTAATCCCCTATCAGTAGAAGCCAGGCTTTACGCCCTCCGCTTTCAGATATTTGGGCCCACTTGACTCCATATCCTTATCTCGTAGACGCCCACTACCTTACATATATAAGTCCGCTATAGCTACCCAGTAGACCTTAGACTCGACTTATTGAATACATCAGTGCTAGTCTTCTGGACTTGTCCTCTTGAAACATCTGTCTGTCTCAAGTGCTTCTGGCACTTTCCGCTCACCATTGTCTTAGAGTACAGCCTCTTCAACTTTGACTCGTCACACTTCACTCCAAGGGACCTTATTGGTTTCTTATCCGAACCCCTGTATCACGCTGTCACACAAGTCATGTGGAATGTCCCGCACTGGACGTAACACATTCCCTCCAGAATACCGCAACTTGCAGTCTTTTGTACTATTAAGATATTTTAAGACATATTTTGCAAGTCGCATGTGGTCTTGAGAGGGGTTGGAAGCGTATTGACTAAGGTGTGCCACAGCAAAACTAATATCGGGTCTGCTTCCAATCTGCACCCATAGCAGAGACCCCATCAGCTGTTGGTACTTCTTTATCTCAGAAGTAGATGCTTGGCCTTCAAATTTGACCAGATGCACATCAGTGCCAGAGGGAAGAGGAGTATATACTCGGTTGGAATCCCTCATCCCAAACTTCTCAATAATAGATAAAACGTAGGCTGCTTGGTCAATCTCCAGTGTCTTGTTAGGACGATCCCTGGTGATATTAACTCCAAGGTATGACTGGATTTCTCCCAAGTCAGTCATCTCATATCGATTAGATAGAGCTGACTTCAGCCACGTTATCTTTTTATTGGAAGACCCAAGTATAGTAATGTCATCTACATATAGAATGACATAAAGTGAATCATCCTCCTCCTTTTGATGATACACGTATACTCCTGCATCAGAGTACGTCCGAGTAAAGCCCAGTTCATTATTTCCATGCTCGGGAAGCTTGTTTGAGGCCATATAATGCTTTTTGTAGCCTACAAACTTTGGACTCTTGACCAGCAACAACGAAACCAACTGGTTGCTCCATATAAATTTCTTCATCCAGATCGCCATGTAGGAATGCCGATTTGACATCCATCTGGTGGATTTCCCAATCCTCTAGCATAGCTAGCGCTAGTAACAATCTAAGTGATTCAAATCTGGCGACTGGAGAGAATGTTTCGTCGAAGTCCACCCCTTCTATTTGGGTGAAACCTTTTGCCACGAGCCTAGCACGAAACCGTCCATCTGGTTTCAGCTTAAAAACCCATTTTGACTTGACAGCCTTTCTTCCTTTTGGAAGATCCTCAAGGTGCCACACATCAAGTTTATCTAAGGCATCAATTTCATATTTACATGCCTCAAGCCATTTACTGGCATTGTCAGACTGCATTGCCTCCTGAAAAGTCAGGGGATCTCTATAAGAGACTCCAGCGGCATTTAGCAATTCCATATGTCCAAGTCTGGAAGAACCCTGCACGAACTCAGCATTATCCTCATTATAGAATTGAGGATTCATGCGGCATGAATGTCTGGGATGGGCAGTATCAAGATCTATATCTTCCTGCACAGCCCTGTCACGTTGCTGAGATCGTGGACTTTCCCTAGTAAATACTGGTTGGGAAATTTTGCCAACTTTCTTTTTAGATTGTCTTTTGGCACGGGTTCTCTGGGGGAGTTCAGAGGGTTCCAGAATTTGGGATGGTGGAGTCTGATAGATGGTTTGATCATGTGTATCAAGCTCATTTTCTGGTGTGGTAGGCTCAGGATTTATTTGAGGAGGTTCCACTACCTCCTGTTCCTCAACCTTGGCATCCTTGTCTTCAGGAGCCTGAGGAACCGTGGCTATTGCTGGTTGAGGCTGGACTGGCCTCTCAACTTCTAAGACAAAAGGTGTAACCTTTTCCTTTTGCTTTCCCTTGCTGTCCTTGGCAAGGTTGGATGGGAAGGACCCTTCATCGAATGTCACATCTCTTGACAATACGAAGGATCGGTTGTGCATATCCCAAAGAAGATATCCTTTAGAGTGGGGTGCATACCTGACAAAGACTGTCTCCCTGGCTTTATGATCCAGTTTACGTCTTTTGTCCTCTGGGACAGTATAGTAGGCTAAGCAGCCAAATATTTTAAAGTATGAGACATCTGGAATGTCCCCATCCAGAAGCTCGAGCGGTGTCCTCCACTTGTTAGAACGGATAGGCGTTCTATTGTATATGTGACAGGCTGTTCACACTGCACATTCCCAGAAACCAAGGGAAAGACCAGCATGATGCAGCATACTGGTGGCCTTTTCCATAATGGTTCTGTTGAACCTTTCAGCCCTTCCGTTCTGTTGTGGGGAATATGGCATTGTCAATTTATGCTCTATGCCAGCCTTCTCAAGTATTGACTTCAGCTCCCTATTAACGAATTCGCCACCTTGGTCTGTATGTAAGGTCTTTATTTTCTTGTCTGTTTTATTTTCCAAGAATGCCTTAATGTTACAGAAAACCGATGTAAAATCACTTTTTGCTTTCATAGCGACAACTAAAGCTGTCCTGCTAAAGTCATCTATGAAAGTGGCGAAGTATAGGTTTCCTTGAATTGAGGTACATTGCAATGGACCAACTAAGTCACTATGAATGACCTCCAAGGGTGCTGAAGCTCTCTTTTGAGAGGGAGGGAATGGAAGATGGTGTGATTTTCCCATTTCACAGCCATAACATGGCTTGTCTTCCACTTGGCTATTATCAATACTAAGGCCTTTTACAGCCTTAGGAGCATGTCTTTTGAGGGCCTCTTTTGACATATGACCCATGCGCAAATGCCAGGTATCAAGGCTACTTGATGCAGATTTGTGGGAAGCAGTATTTAAATTCTGCATAGTTTTCCCAAAGACCCAATAGAGTCCCATAGCCTTGACACCTTCCGCTATAGTTGCATTATTGTACTTTATTTTGACTTCAGATGGAGTGAACTCCACTGAACCACCTTTGTCGGTGATGCAGCTTGTTGACAGTATTCTTTCACTGCCAGGCATATAAAACACATTGTTCAACTCTAACTCATAGTTACTGCGAGTTTTGAGGAGAACTTTGCCTGTTCCTTCAACTTGGACTACAGAGCCATCACCAATTGTCACCTGATGTCCCTTGTGTGGGAAATACTCAGAGAAATCGTCTAAGTATGGTGTAAAATGGGTGGTGGCTCCACTGTCCATCATCCAAGGGTTGCTGCCATCATCGACTTCTTGAGGCGTATTTTCAGTCATTATATAAAGTGAAATGCGAGGTGTCTCATGCACCTCCTGTATTCTGCCACTACCGTTAACTATGGTAGCTACTTGTGTGGAGTTATTATGTACACTGGGGCCTTGCCCCTTCCTCTTGTTGCCCTTTTTGCCTGCATCAGCATTGGCTCTGTCCTGTTTCCTTTGCCGACATTCATTTGCCTTGTGGCCTGGCTTCTGGCAATAGAAGCAGGTGACATCATTGGACAATGATGCACCTGCAGGAGGTGGCGTGAAAGATACTTGTTTTTTGTTTTTGTTTTTGTTGACATGGGCTGCCTTATTAAGGGCAGCCCCAACACCACTTCCTGCAGGGCCGGCAAGTCGGCTTTCCTCATTTAGGAACCTTTGTACAAGGTCCTGAGGGGAAAGGCAGTCAGGAGGACCTGATGCCAGGATTGAGCCAGCAATGGCTGAGTAGGATGGAGGTAGGGATTGGAGCAAAATAAAGCTCAACTGGAGATCAGAGATCTCCATCCCATTTTCCTTGAGGGTACTCCTCACATCCAACACACGCTGCAACTGGGGTCTGAATTGCTTTCCTTCTTCCAAGCGGAAGGAGGATACAGAACACCACAAGTTGTAGGTGGCCATGCTACCTACTGAGCCATAGAGCGATTCCAAACGCTCATATTGGCATTGACAGAAGGGTACGTTCTGTCAGAGGCAATTTGGGAGTATGTTTCTGGTGATGTGACCATCACCAAACTCCCATGAGGACTTCCTCAACTCTATTCCACTCCACATACATCGGCTCAGACCAAGTGCAAACGCTTGGCATACTCGTCATCCTTTTCTCCATCCTCTGGCTTGGGAGGATTAAGGAATCAGGGGCATCATGCGTGATGTGCCTCTTCATCCCATTTATCCTTAGCAGGCTGTGAAGACACAGACCATTGCTGCCAGTTGGAGCCATCAAGTTTGTCGAACTTGAAGTGGGGGGAAGACGATGGAAGACATTGAGATGATTTAAAAAGGTTGATCCTGGTTCCAAGGAGCAGTTAGAACCAGTTGTCCAGGTCTCATTTAAGAGGGCCCATCCATCTGTGGCACTATGCTTCAGAACTTAAAAAAGTCCTGCCTCTGATGTGCGACTTCTAAGTAGTATAGTAAGCTGTCTAGCGCCATCTATAACAAGTCCTAAGCCCACATCAGGGGGACATTGTGTAAATAGATGGGGAGTCATGTCATGGAGGAGCCAACCGCAAGTTCCACTAGAGACAAAGGGTATAGAGCCCTTCCTCTAGTGCTGGTGGTGGAGTCCATGATTAAGCCCTAGATGATTGGGGCCATGACTATAGTAGACTATTAGGTTTCCTCTGGTTGGGGCAACCCCCAATGAAAGCAGTGGGTACTTCTGCCCAGAGACAAAACCCTCTAGCTACTGTGTAAATACTATAGTAGTTCAAGCCTACTTGTATCGAGCCCAAGCGTCATGGGAGTGACTACCCATGCCTTGTTCTAGACCCTAAACTCTACCAGCAGGTCGCTAAACCTGGCTTACGGATCGAGCCAAGCATTGACTGAACCTATAGCCCCAAGCCTTCTGGGCAAGGGCCTACTAAGCTATGGATGGGACGAAAACCCAGCTACAACTATGAATACTATTTACTTAGAGCACACATGAGGAACTCAAGGTGTTTCACCCGCTTAGGTCCCTCATCACCTTTGCAAGAATCCCCTGAGGGACTAGCCAGACAGATCAAGGTGGGCACATAAAGCGCACCACCTTGTGGACAGTTAAGGGCAAGAGAAAAGAAATCGAAGCTCACTGTGACTGGTGATTGGGAAGAGTGAAGTCTTGAAGCAGTGAGCTTGAAGAAAAGTTGGACTGATCAAAAGAGAAGACAGATCAGTAAAGCTTGCTCAGGGCCCATAACCTGTGAAACAGGCATGTGCGCAGCATACTGACTGTAAGGTTAGCGGGTTAGGCTAGACAAAGACAAGTTGCTTCAGAGGTAGAAGAAACTCTATAATACTATACTACTGACCTAGACAAAGACAAGTTCTATATACAAGAGTTAGTCTTAAGGTATGATAGATAGTAGAGTAGGAACTTACACTTCAGAGGTAGAAGAAACTCTGAAGTGTAAGAGACGAAACAGACACCCTTATATACTAATCAAGAGGTGGTCTGTGCACTGGGAATAAGTCCACAAGTGCCGGACAAAGTCCAAACAACAAACATGAGGGAGAAAGGCCATTGGCCACTACAGAAATTACATGTTACATGGTGTATCAGTCAGCTACTGCGGAATGTGAGAAAGAAAGTAATAATGATATGGTAAATAGTCCGAAACTCCGGTATCTAATCTAATCTACAAAGTAGCTAATCTAATCACCTGATGCCTGAAGCATCACCAAACATCTCCTGTGTTCAACAGATGTTATGTACTCGAATCGAGTTTTCCAATGGTTCTAGAAGCATCTTCTTTTGGGTGGCGAACTTATAGTCCAGGAACATGGCTGTTGCTCCTGAATCTATCATAGCCACTACAGTGGTGCTTTTGTTTCGTCCTTCAAGGGTGATGTAAATATGGAAATGCTGATCATATTTATTTATTACTGGTAATGTGCAGGAATCGATTTTTTCTTCTTTTTCAATTTTATCAAGCAAGAAACGAACCCTACTACGAACATGAGAGGAAGCACTAATACTATTGTTCATCTCACAAGCAGATGTAAATACGATCGAATCATCCGAGTCAGTCTCAGAAACAGCACATATATCCGCTTCTTCGGTTGCGGCTACATCCGAAGAAGCCACTAAAAACTTGCTTTCAGAGCTTCGATTTGGGCCTTGAGGTCGGCCACCTGCTTCAGGAGCTCTGAATTATCGCTATTGGCGGGCGCGTTACCCTTTTTGGAGGTCAAGCTAGCATTAGCAGCCTGGGTAGGCTGGGTGCTTGCTGCGGCAGCTTGAGGAGCTGCAGGTGCCTGGCTGTCAGAGCCAGTGACTTTTGCTGCTTTGGGCTTTCCAGCCCATTTTTGGTAACAACCTGTGGTAATATGCCCTTTTGTTATGTCTGGTGTGAGACGTTCCGCACGACTTGTGCGACGGCTTCGTCGTGTATTCAGATAAGAGGCCAATAGGACCTCTTGGAGTTTCTGGTGAAAGAGTCTAAGTCAAAGGGGGCCGTTCCCTGATGACGAAGTTGAGTGGAAAGTGCCAAAAGCACTGAGACGATCGAGTCAAGGAGTTTCAAAGGAGAGTCCAGAAGACAAACACCGATGTATTCAATAAGTCGAGTCTGAAGTCTACAATGTAGTTACAGTGGACTTATATACGTAATCGAATGGGCGTCTATAGATAAGATATCGGAGTCAAAGTGGGCCCAAATATATGGAAGCGGACGGCGTAAAGTCGAGCTTCTGATAGGGAATTAAGTAAGTGTCCGGTCATAACGATAAGGGATAAGAGATAGAAGATAAGAGTCCAAACATAAGTACAGTGGCACAAACAGAGGCAAATACGGTCACGGAGAAGGGAGCAGGGCATGTGAAGGGTCCCACGACGGAGACGTGATCTGATAGTGTAAGGTAGGTGGCGAGGAGGGGTCATCGTTAGGTAAGAAGAAGAAAATGGGAAGAGACGGGGTTCGTAACACCTTTTCTTCCACAGTGATTGCAGATTTGCTCTTTGTGGTTGCCGTTCGCCCAAGTATGGGCACTGCTTCCACATCCCGTGCACTTTCCTTTAAAGGCAGCTTTGTAATCATAAAAGCTTTTCTTTCCAGACCCTGTTTGTTGCTGTTTGGAGGCATCAATCTCCATAGCATTTGGGTCTTTTCGGTGCTGGGTTGGTTCAGGGAGAACTTCTCCCTTCTTTTCTGCTTCTCTTCGGCGTAATCTTTGATCGATTAGCTGAGCAGACGTGAAGAGTGTCTGCATATCTGTGGGTTGCACCGGCATAATGGCTAAGGTGTCTTTGATTTTGCCGGAAAGGCCATCGTAGAACCAATCGAAAAGGTCACGGTCCGACCATCCAGTTTGAGGTGAATGCTCGTCGAAGCGAGCTTTGTATTCTGCCACGCTGTGGCGTCCCTGTTGGATTTTCTTCAGCGCTGATCGCGCTGCTTCTCCAATGTCATGCGGTATAAACCACAAAGTAAATGCCTGTTCGAAGTTACCCCAATTCGCTGAAAAGGGAATAACTCCATTTTTTAATTGCTCCAAATGCGGCAGAGCCCACGTTCGTGCGTCTCCAGTCATTAAATTCAAGACCGCCAAGATCCAATCTGCATCCCTCTTGGACCAGCTGGTTGTCGTGGGGTCATAGTCGTTCAAGTTCCGCTTTTGGTTCCATCCCCAGTTATGGAATGCAGCCAGGAAGTGCCTGGCGTCAGCTGAATTTCCCTTTCCATCCCAGGAGGCAGGTCGAGCAACAGAAGAATCTTTTCTGGAGCCGACTGTCTGGGGAGGGGTTGGCTGTCCAAGCTGCTGGACCACTATTTGAACATCCGCGGAGAGCTGTGTGATGGCGGCCATCATGGCGCCCATCATATTACGAAGCTCTGCCGGTGTCATTGTAAGTGGGGTCTGCGCTGGCGGCGGGGGATTGGTACTGGGTCCACTGGGCCCGGTTGTGGAAGCGGTACTAGCCATAGGACTAGTAGGACTATTCTGTCTGGCTGGAGGAGTGTCGCGACAAGTAGGAGTGCTGGAATCGGAAGGAGTGGAATTAGAAGAAGTAATATCAGGTACACCAGCTTGACGGAGTAATTCGTCAGATAACTGGGAAGCTAAATTCCTGATAAACTGTTGTTCTTCTAGTTCTGCTTCAATTGCAGGGGAGATTAAATTTTCTATAGGCGACGGTGCTCGGCTAGGTAATCGAGAGGGTCTAGCGGAGTGGGAGTATGGAGGGTTGGGTGTTCTAGAACTTCTAGAAGCCACCGTTCAGTCGGTCAGATATTCTAATTCTGACCCAAGTTCTTCTTCTTCTTCTTCCCACTCAGCAGCGCGTGCGACAAGGTCAGTGACCATTACTTCTGTACCAGGGAGATACCAGTTGCCAAAAAGCTCTCTAAGTTCGGCCTCGGCAGACGGGTGGTGGTGTAAACGTTCAGTTATTTCGTTCAACCAGTTGCGCACCAGTCTGTTGCGGTAAAGATAAATGTCCCATTCATCCTCGAAGCTTTCTTCAACAATGTTGTTGGCTTCGCGGAGAGTAGGGGAAGTGGAGAGAGCGCCTTCTGATCCTTCTATAGTAGGAGAGGCGGGTGTGGCAAAATGTTCTTCTTGGGTGTTATCCCAACGGTAATGATATGCAAGATCGAAGGAGATTGTTGAGGGAAGGTTATTGAAAGTGAAAGGGAAGTCGGGGTGTTGTGGAAGAATGTTCTCCACAGTCACGTCTTCCTGATGCGGCTGCTCCTGAATAGGAAGCGGCGGCGTTAAAATGTGTCTTCCTCTCCTTCAAAGTTGTTGGACATGCTCTCTAGCACGCCGGATGATACAGTCGACCCACGGAATGCACGGCGTCATGAAAAAAAGGTATGGAAGGTGGTCCACTGGACCAGAAGCTTCGTAGTTTTTGGTGTGTTTCGATGTTACAAGTGCCGCGCAATGCTAAGCACAGGATGAAAGGGTGTGTCAACCAAAGAGGCGAATACTAATGCACACAAGAGTGCACTAGCCAAGCTCCAGTGGTAATGACAAACACCAGGAAAAATGATGGGGGAAGTTACAGAGCCCAAGGCTGTCTGCTGCAGTCTCCTCGACCTATTGGCTGCCTCTCACACAAGGGACACGAGCCCAAGTGCTCTGAAATCGGTTCTGACAGATGTCTCTCTGAGTTCGTCACCGGTTTCCCGGGGCCCCCTCAGCTCTGCCCAGTTTTACACTCCTTGGTAGGAGATCCGGCACAGATGATCCCCAAGCACGTGTAAACACGACAACTCAAGTTTGGAATGACCAAGCAACCAGGATAACCACTACTCAGGTATATCTCTGATCACCGCCTCGGCTATGAATTATTGGCTCAACTCAGCTACTGTCTGATCAGGCCTCCGACCCCAGGGGTTGTAACTAAGACTAGTGGAAACACTACTACTGCTGTAAAAAGAATTTTAAAGTGCCGGCCCGAAACTGGGAGGACACGTAGGATACAATCTTGTCCTAATGTAATGGGTGAAGCTCTGTGTACGATTAGTAAAGAAGGGCAAGGGTTTTGTGACCTAAGTCGTTGGGCATACCGCGGAGGCAAACGTCACGCGTTAAGCAATGACCAGGAACTGTGTCACCCACTGTGGTTTACTCAACCACGATGACTGTTACGAACCCCGTCTCTTCCTGTCTTTTTCTTCTTACCCAACGACGACCCCTCCTTGCCACCTACTCTTCACTACCAGATCACATCTCCATCGTGGGATCCCTCACATGCCCTGCTCCCTTCCCCATGACTGTCTTTGTTTCTGTTTGTATTGCTGTACTTATGTTTGACCTATCGTTGCTTATCTCTTATCCCTTATCTTTATGACCGGACACTTACTTAATTCCCTATCAGAAGCATGGCTCTACGCCCTCCGCTTTCGTATATTCGGGCCCACATGACTCTAGTTTATCTTATCTTTAGACACCCACTTGATTACGTATATAAGCCCGCTGTAGCTACCCTGTAGACCTCAGACTCGACTTATTGAATACATCGGTGCTTGTCTTCTGGACTTCCCCTTTGTCTCTTGACGTCTGCCTGTCTCAGTGCTTTTGGCACTTTCTGCTCAACATCGTCTTAGAGTACAGCCTCTTGGACTTTGACTCATAACCTCTAAAACTCCAAGGGATCTTATTGGTCTCTTATCCGAACCTGCTTAGCACGCTGTCACACAAGTCGTGTGGAACGTCCCGCACCGGACATAACATCAAGTTGAGTCTCTCATCGTGGCTTCCAGCCGCAGTCAGACCCTCTTTAAAGAAGAACCCATCGAACGTAGGGACGAGCCTGATCTTTCACAACAAGTACTTGGCTCTGCCACCTGGAAGGATTTTGAGTCCGAGTTTGGATACTACGTCTATCACGACGGAAGATACCAACCGGTAGAATACAACAACGAGAAAAGAGTTTGGTATTGCATCCAATACTCAGACAGCCGACACTCTTGGGTCACTACAGGACCCGCCCCTCCTGAATTCGGATTAGGACCGTGGAGGGAGAATCCCCCGGCCATCGTTACGGACTCTGAGCCCGAAGAGTACGTAGAAGAACATAGTGAAGAAGCACTGGTATTAGTGTCATCTACAGCCCCAGTTGCACCTGGAGTTGCCATGTTCAGAGCCCCTGCTTTGACAACTCCCCAGATCTCGATACAGTCTACCAACACCATCACCCCATTTTACCAAAATATGTCCACCATTGCCGCCCAGCTCCCAGACCCAGCACCTCCCCCCCCGCCCCCACCAGCCATGTTACCACCCAACATTCCTCCACCATCGGGAAGATTATCGGGCGTGTTACCCCAAACGTTCACTGGGGATCGGTCGCAAAGCAAAAAATTCATGCTGGAGTTCACGACCTTTAAGAACTTCAATCATGATGTTCCCCAGATTATTAACCCCTTCCAACGTGCAAACCTCTTCCTCTCTCTGATCCGCGGGGAGGCCATAGACAATTGGACCATGGAACAGCTAGAGTGGCTAAATGAACAAATTGAGAGTGGCCGTCGTACCACGAGTGAAGGGCTTTGGGAAACCATTGCCCAGAGATTTAAAGATGCATTCACAGATGGGCAGGCCAAGCAGAAGGCTGCTCAAGAGCTTGAATCCCTTAGGATGGACAAGAGAGAACTTGATGCTTATGTAGCAAAGTTCAGAAGTCTGGCCAACAGAGCCGGCTATGACACTGACGAAGAGGCCACGCTGGACCTCTTCTCCCAGGGGTTGCCCAACCCATTAGTAAAGAATATTATCCAATTTCACCACCCCAATGACTGGGACACATGGGTTGACGCTGCTCGCCGACAGCAGCAGGATTATCTTGATTTCCAAACGCGTTTTGGGGTCGACACGAAAAAAGGAAAAACCCGCGACCAATGGAAGGCTGCCTTCGGAGTCAAACCTGCACACACTGGTCAACAGGATCCAAACACCATGGATACCTCTGCTGACAGAACCAGAGCCCGAGCTACACTCACTGAAGATGAAAGGCAGACATTGATGAAAGAAGGGATGTTACACCCAGTGCGGGACGTTCCACACGACTTGTGTGACAGCGTGATACCGGGGTTCAGATAAGAGACCAATAAGATCTCTTGGAGCAGGATGTGACAAGTCAAAGTCAAAGAGGCTGTACTCTAAGACGATGGTGAGCGGAAAGTGCCAGAAGCACTTGAGACAAGCAGATGTTAGAGAGGACAAGGGAGAGTCCAGAAGACTGGCACTGATGTATTCAATAAGTCGAGTCTAAGGTCTACCGGGTAGCTATAGCAGACTTATATACGTAAGGCAGTGGGCATCTACGAGATAAGGATACGGAGTCAAGTGGGCCCAAATATCTGAAAGCAGAGGGCGTAAAGCCTGGCTTCTACTGATAGGGGATTAAGTAAATGTCCAATCGTATGATAAGGAGATAAGCGATAAGTGAAGAAACAAGTAGGTAAACATGAACAAGCAAATGAGTCACGGGGATGGACGAAGGGCATGTGATGGATCCCACGATGGAGACGTGATCTGGTAGTGAAGCGTGGGCGGCAGGGAGGGGTTCCCATTGGGCAAGAAAAAGAATATGGGAAGCAATGGGGTTCGTAACATCACCCCCTCTTCTGGTTCTAGCAGTCCCGGCTAGAAATGACTCGTACCGTCATCATCTTGAACCAACTCTAGGTAGTCGTCAGCTACATTACGGTCATCCATGCTGTACGACTCCAACTCCTGTGGGCATGTGTGGGTGCGGAGGAATCCATATGGGCTGCGCTGACCACATGCGTGGCACAAGTCGTAGACAGGGCAGTCGATCTCTTTATGCCCAGCGTTGTGACGAAGACACTTGCCGCACCATCCCGACAGGTTGGTGATCGTCGGGGCCACTCCTACTTGTCGGAAGATGCAGTGTCGGCTCCAATGGAGATTGCTACGGCAGTGGCGACACCATTTGCGATTGAGCGGGCAGTTCCAACTGATGTGGTACCTGCTGTCGCAACGCCAGCAAGTCTCTCTGTGGGGGTTTTCATGTAGGCATGGCATCTCGAGTCGACTCGGCAGCAGCGTCAGGGCCGCGCCCAAGGTTCAAGGGGGGAGGGGTCGTGCATAAGTGTCGGCGTACCTTTCAGCGATCGTTTGATACACGTCTCCTTTTTCCAACCTCTTCCTGATCTCAACAATCTCCTGTTCCAACTGGAACATCCCATTCGTAAGCCTGGCCATCATCTTTGCGTGCTCTTTGTATTGCTGGTTCAATGTCCGTCGCAATGTGATGTTCTTCCTCAACCTCATAACTTCTGCCTTCAGGTGCGGGAGCCTCATATCATTCATCACTTCGTCAATCGCAAATGTGCGGCAATCCTCTGTGGCAAGATGGCCCAGCTGTTCATCAGTCAACATGTGATGAAGCCGACCTGTGTACCTTTCGTCCAGATACACGGGAGCCCCGTAGACCGGCCCATCCTTCTTCATACATCCTGCCACATCCATTCCTCCATTGGTATAGTAGATGTACTTCGCGATGGCTGTGGTTCCGTCGGCCATGGTGATCTCTAAGGGGAAATACATTGAGGAATTGGGGTTGTTGGGAATGAAAGGGAACTCGGGGGCTTCATCGTCGATCTCTCCGTTGAGTAGGTCGTTGGGATGGGGGTCTTCACTGTGAGTGAAATCGTTGTTTGGGTTTGGGGATTGGTTCTTGGTGCAGGCCTCCGCAGCTTCATAATCGATGGGGAAGAGGGACGAGTGGACGGGTGAGCAGATGGGAAGTTTTCGACAATAGTCATAGGGGAGGCAAAAGCATCGATGGCAGCAGAGGCAGCGATGAAGGACATGATGGACTGTTCTGTGGTAGTAATTCGCTGGGGAGCATATACTGGGGAATCCAAGAGAGTCTGGGACTGTTCTTTTAACTGTTTTTGGGCGCTTTTGGATGCCGGGTATGGAACTCCGTGATAAGGACTGGGGCAAAGATATCTCCGGCTGGTTCCCACGAGTTGTCAGAGGGTGGGAATCCCTTCCACTTGACTAGGTAGTACAATTTGCGCCCTCGGCCTTGCCGCTTGGAATCTAGAATGTGTTCCACTTCCCACTCTTCTTCTCCATCGATAAGGTCAGGTGGGGTCTAGAGAAGTTTTCTCCATGCAGGGACGTTTCCTTATATGGTGTGAGCAATCTGGCATGGAAGACTGGATGAATGCGCCATGTAGGGGGGAGTTCAAGTTCGTATGACACATCTGACAGCTTCCTTGTTATTTTGAAAGGTCCGTGACGTCGGGGCACCAACTTGGCTGTTGGATGTGATGTGTGAATGTTCTTCCCTTCCAACCATACTAGGTCATTGGTCCGATAAGGCGTGAACCTTGTTTGCTTCTCTGCCAGGGTCTTTTGCGCCTTCAACAGGTTCTCATTGGCTGATTTCCTGATCTCTTCCCATTGGCTGATACGCCGTGGCTGAAGGGACGTTCACTGATTTTCCTGTCCATGTGGCTCGAGGTGTCCATCCCATGATGAGTGAAAATGGGGAGTGTTTCGTAGTGCCATTGGGCCAGGAGTTGTGTGCAAATTCTGCTGTTGCAAGCCAGTCCGCCCAATCGTCCTGACGTCCATTACACCAAAAGCGAAGATACTGCTCAAGCCACTGATTTGTTCTTTCCGATTGTCCATCTGTCTGTGGGTGGTACGCCGTAGAGATGTTTTGGGCAATATTCAGCGTCTTGCAGAGTGCTCTGGCGAACCGGATGTGAAGCGTGGGTCACGGTCTGAGATAATCTTTTCGGGAGACCATAGTGTCTGTAGACATGATCCAGGTGGAGTTTGGCCACTCCTTCTGCTGTAATGGACTCATTGCAGGGTATGAACAGTGCTGCTTTTGAGCAATCATGGTCAGTGATGGTCAGGATTGAGTCGAAGCCTCTGGAAGTAGGGAGTTTAACAATGAAGTCCATGGCGATGGTCTGGAATGGTTGTGAAGCCGTTGGCGTAATTGGGAATGGTGCTGGTGGGTGTGGGTGCGTATTTACTTTGTTAGCTTGGCAGTCTGCGCATCCCTTCACGTACTCTTCCACATCTTTTTTCATGTTCGGCCACCAGTAGTCTCGTTTGGCAAGTGCGTAGGTGTTAGCAATGCCTGGGTGTCCTGCAGAGGGAAGGTCGTGGTGAAAATGGATCACCCCCCTCTTTATGTTGTCGCCACCGGTGACAACAGTCGATCCCCGTCTTTCCACCAAAGGCCATCAATCTTTTCAGGTTATGTGCCTCGCCCATGTTTTGCATAGCTGTTGATTCATGTTTTGCGAAACCTGGGCCCATAGATCCATGTCGTGAAGACTGACAACGGCCGTCCTCGTAAAGACTTCCTCTGGGAGTACTGTTACATCATTGTTGTCCTCCGCACCATTGTTCAGATCAGGTCGCCTTGATAGGGCATCTGCATGGGCATTACGACTTCCAGCAATGTGCCTCAGTTCAAAGTTGTATTCTTCGAGCTCTAGGACTTCGCGAGCAACCCGTCGACTTATTTTATGGGGTTCTTTCCAATAGAGCAGGTTGGAGTGATCCGTATGAATGATGGTCTTGTCGGGAGTCCCTGCTAAGTATGGTCGCCAGTGTCGTAGCGCTTTTACTATGGCCAGTAGCTCTCTATCCCATATGTCATAATTCCGTTCCGCTGGCGAGAATGTCTCCGAATAAAAGGCTACAGGGTGAAGAAGTCCCGTCGCGTCTCATTGATTCAACACAGCGCCATTCGCAAAGTGGGATGCGTCAACCTCAAGTTCGAAGGGTTTCCGCAGGTCTGGTTGTAAAAGGACTGGTTCTGAGCTAATGATGTCACGAATTTGTTCAAAAGCCGTTTGATGCTCCTCCGTCCAGTGCCAAGGGACGTCTTTCTTCAGTAATCCGTTCAGTGGTTGGGCGATCCCTGAGAATCCCCGAACGAAGCGTCAATAGAGGTTACAGAAACCGATAAAAGACCATACGTCCTTGACACATGTAGGCACTGGCCATTCCCGGACTCCTTGCACCTTTACAGGGTCCATCCGTACCTGTCCTCCCTCTAGGATAACTCCTAGGTACTCTACACTTGGCTGTTTGAATGAGCATTTGGCGGGTTTAAGGTATAGATCGTGTTCACGGAGGATGTCCAACACCTGATGCACTCGTTCTTGATGGTGGGTCAGGTCGTTTGCAGTGGCAACCAATATGTCATCCATGTAAACCACTACTTCGCCAGTGAGAATGAGGTTGCGGAAGATGTGGTTCATCATTGATTGGAAGGTAGCAGGTGAGTTGGTAAGGCCAAAAAACATAACATTTGGTTTGAACAGCCCCTGATTGGTCTTGAAGGCTGCTTTACATTGATCCCCATCTTTGATTCGAATGTTATTATATCCCCAGCGGACGTCCATTTTGGAGAATAAGGACTTATCCCTCATGGTGTCGATGAGCTCCAAAATAAGTGGCAAAGGGTAGGCGTTTTTCACAGTATAGGCGTTTATCTGTCGGTAATCTTGAACAGGTCGAAGCTTGCCATCTTTCTTCTTGATAAAGAAGAACGGCGATGCGTATGGTGATTTTGACGGTCTAATGTATCCTTTTGCAAGATGTTCTTCCAGGAACGTTGTAAGCACAGTTTGTTCTGCCTGTGACAACGTGTCACAGTTAGGTGTGGAACTGTGTCGTCGTCGAACAAGAGGAAACAAGTTCAGTCAAGGTTCAAAGGTCACAGTGGATCAAGCCTAGTTCAAAGTCGATAGGGCACGCGCGTGAGATTCGAAGTTGACGGCAGAGACGCTCGGTCCTGCAGCAAGTTCAAGATGATGAAGGCTCTCCAAGTCACATCTTGGAGAGTTCAAGTGGGGTTCTAACTGGGAGGACTCAAGGATTCCGAAGCACCTTTGATTGAACACAAGAGAACAGACTTAGTCTGTCTCTCTACTCTAGTAGGTCTTTAAATACATGTAGTTCTAGCTATGTCATAGTAAATAGAAGGTTCTAGTTCTATGATATAATATCTAAATGGTTGTGCAGTAGAACGAGCTAGAACTAAGGAGAATGAGGAGGGGTTGGGCCCTCAGTGAGTAAAACACCAGTGAAACACAATGTCGAGTCATTAGTAACATCGCAGGGAGAATTCTGTCACACAACGGGTAGATTTTGCAGTCAATTGCCGATGGGGTATCAGGTATGAAGTCAATGGCGTGATCCCATGGTCGCGTGGGGGGAAAGCGTTGTGATTCCTCCTCTGAGAACACTTTCCAGTGTCTATGGTATTCCACTGGTACCACTTCTTCAAATGTTTTTTCCGTACACCCTTCTACTGCCTTCTGCGCGAGCTCTGATGCTTTGGTAACGAAACAGCAGCTTGGGTCCTCCTCTTTTGTTACTGCCGCTGTAGAGTGTTGGGCGGCATAGTCATACCCCATAGATGTAATGAGCACGGGGTAGGAGTCCTTGCTCATTGTCGCATCGCCCCAATTGATCTTGGGTTCGAATGCAGCAAGCCAGGGATATCCCAAAACTAAATCTTCTCCACCTAAGTTGGTGACTAGGAAGCATATTGTTTTTGTCTTCTCCCCCACCTGGACATTCAGGTCGGTGTAATGCGTAATTTTTCCTGCCCGATTGGCAGTCCCATCAATATTCCAGATATTCTTTTCTTGGGGGAGTGCCAGCATTCCTAATCCCATGGTCTTCACCATTCGTGGGCTGATGAAATTGTTGGTAGCTCCTGAGTCAATCAGGATGTCACGATCGGCCGTTCTCTGTGTAGTCTCGAAATGTACTGGTATTTTCAACGATTTGAAGCGACTAGTATACACAGAGGTTACATGTAGTGCTCGTGCCCAGGCCGATGGGTTTGAGCCAATCAAAAATCCTTTTTTGCGAATGCCTTTTCTACTAGGATGGCTCGCACTTCTTCGCTTTCCTTCATCATGCTCACCCATATTTCCTGCGCCTTTTCTTCCTTCATCCTTTTGTTGACAGTCGGTGGATTGTTATGGACTGGTGCAACCGTCGCTTCCGCCGCTTGTACCCCCTTTTTTGGGCATTCCCTGGACATGTGCCCTTGCGCCTTGCAGCGAAAGCACCTTCCTTCTTTCATCAACGTTTGCCTTTCATCCTCCGTGAGCGCAACCCGGGCTCTGGTTCTGTCAGCAGAGGTATCCATGGCATTTGGATCCCTCTGACTAGTATGTGCGGGTTTGACTCTGAAGGCGGCCTTCCATTGGTCGCAGGTCTTTCCTTTCTTTGTGTCAACCCCAAAACGCATCTGGAAATCGAGGTAATCTTGCTGCTGTCGGCGAGCAGCATCGACCCATGTATCCCAATCATTGGGATGATGAAACTGGATGATGTTCTTCACCAGTGGGTTGGGCAACCCCTGGGAGAAGAGGTCCAGTGTGGCCTCTTCATCGGTGTCATAGCCGGCTCTGTTGGCCAGACTTCTGAACTTTGCTACATAAGCGTCGAGTTCCCCCTTCTCCATTCTAAGGGACTTAAGCTCTTGAGCGGCCTTCTGTTTGGCCTGCCCATCTGTGAATGCGTCCTTGAATCTTTGGGCAATGGTTTCCCAAAGGTTCTCACTAGTGGTATGACGGCCACCTTCGATTTGTTTGTTCAGCCACTCCAACTGTTCCATGGTCCAATCGTCCACAGCCTCCCCTCGGATCAGAGAGAGGAAAAGGTTTGCACGTTGGAATGGGTTGATGATTTGGGGGACGTCATGGTTGAAGTTCTTAAAGGTCGTGAACTCCAGCATAAACTTTTTGCTTTGCGACTGATCCCCAGTGAACGTTTGGGGCAATACTCCCAACAACCGCCCCGATGGTGGGGGAATGTTGGGTGGTAACATGGCTGGCAGGGGTGGGGGGGGAGGTGCTGGGTCTGGGAGCTGGGCAGCAATAGTAGACATCTTTTGGTAAAATGGGGTGACGGTGTTGGTGGACTGTATCGAAATCTGGGGAGTTGTCAAAGCAGGGGGTCTGGATGTGACAACTGCGGGTGCAACTGGGGTTATAGTCGACACTAATACCAGTGCTTCTTCACTATGTTCTTCTACATACTCTTCTGGTTCAGAGTCCATAACGATGGCTGGGGGATTCTCCCTCCACGGCCCTAATCCAAATTCAGGAGGGGCGGGTCCTGTAGTAACCCAAGAGTGTCGGCTGTCTGAATATCGGATATGGTACCAAACTCTTTTCTCGTTGTCATATTCTACCAGTTGGTATCTTCCGTTGTGATAGACGTAGTATCCAAACTCGGACTCAAAATCTTTCCAGGTGGCAGAGCCAAGTACTTGTTGTGAAAGGTCAGGCTCGTCCCTTCGTTCGATGGGTTCTTCTTTAAACAGGGTCTGACTGCGGCTGGAAGCCACGATGAGAGACTCGACTTGATGTTACGCCCAGTGCGGGACATTCCACACAACTTGTGTGACAGCGTGATACCAGGGTTCGGATAAGAGACCAATAAGATCTCTTGGAGCAGGATGTGACAAGTCAAAGTCAAAGAGGCTGTACTCTAAGACGATGGTGAGCGGAAAGTGCCAGAAGCACTTGAGACAAGCAGATGTTAGAGAGGACAAGGGAGAGTCCAGAAGACTGGCACTGATGTATTCAATAAGTCGAGTCTAAGGTCTACCGGGTAGCTATAGCAGACTTATATACGTAAGGCAGTGGGCGTCTACGAGATAAGGATACGGAGTCAAGTGGGCCCAAATATCTGAAAGCGGAGGGCGTAAAGCCTGGCTTCTACTGATAGGGGATTAAGTAAATGTCCAATTGTATGATAAGGAGATAAGTGATAAGTGAAGAAACAAGTAGGTAAACATGAACAAGCAAACGAGTCACGGGGATGGACGAAGGGCATGTGATGGATCCCACGATGGAGATGTGATCTGGTAGTGAAGCGTGGGTGGCAGGGAGGGGTTCCCGTTGGGCAAGAAAAAGAATTTGGGAAGCAATGGGGTTCGTAACAAGGGAGATGCTTTCGATGCAAAGCACAAGGACATATGTCGAGGGAATGTCCGAAGAAGGGGTCATGAGTGGCCGAAGCTACAACCACCCCCATACGTAACAACCCGACCGTTGAAAAGAAAGCACCTATGAAAGAAGATAAGGCACAAGAAATATGGGCCAATATGATGAAGGAAAGCGAGGAAGTGCGAGCCATTTTAGTAGAAAAGGCATTCGCCAAAAAGGATTTTTGATTGGCTCAACCCCATCGGCCTGGGCACGAGCACTACATGTAACCTCTGTGTATACTAGTCGCTTCAAGTCTTTGAAAATACCAGTACATTTCAAGACTACACAGAGGACGGCCGATTGTGACATCCTGGTTGACTCAGGAGCCACAGACAACTTTATTAGTCCACGGATGGCAAGGACCATGGGACTAGGGATGCTGGCACTCCCCCAGGAAAAGAATATCTGGAATATTGACGGGACTGCCAATCGAGCAGGAAAGATCACACATTACACCGATCTTAATGTCCAAGTAGGGGAGAGGACAAAAGTCATCCGCTTCCTAGTCACCAATCTAGGCAAGGAAGATTTGGTTTTGGGATATCCCTGGCTTGCTGCCTTTGAACCAAGAATCAATTGGAGTGATGCAACCATGGATAAAGACTTCTATCCTGTTCTCATCACGTCGATAGGATATGACTACACCGTTCGACATTCAGCAGTACGCAGGGTAGAGGAAAAGAATGAAGACCCAGGTTATTGTTTCGCTACCAAGGCATCAGAGCTCGCACAGAAGGCAGTGGAGGGGCGTACAGAAAAGACTTTTGAAGAGGTAGTGCCACAAGAATATCGTCGACATTGGAAGGTCTTCTCTGAGGAGGAATCTCAACGTTTCCCGCCTGTACGACCATGGGATCACGCCATTGACTTCATACCTGACACCCCGTTGGCAATTGACTGTAAAATCTATCCATTGTCACAGGCGGAACAAACAGCGCTCACAGCATTCCTCGAGGAACATCTTGCAAAGGGGTACATCCGTCCATCGAAATCACCATACGCGTCGCCATTCTTCTTCATCAAGAAGAAAGATGGCAAACTTCGACCAGTTCAGGATTACCAACGGATAAACACCTATACTGTAAAGAACACCTACCCCTTGCCGCTCATCTCGGAACTCATTGACACTATGAGAGATAAATCCCTGTTCTCTAAAATGGATGTCTGCTGGGGTTATAACAATATTCGGATTAAGGAAGGAGACCAATGTAAAGTGGCTTTCAAGACCAATCAAGGACTCTTTGAACCAAATGTGATGTTCTTTGGCCTCACCAACTCGCCCGCTACTTTCCAATCAATGATGAATCACATTTTCCATGACCTCATCCTTACGGGCGAAGTAGTGGTTTACATGGATGATATATTGGTCGCCACAACAAACAATCTGACCCACCATCGAGAACGAGTACATCAAGTGTTGGACATCCTGCATGAACATGATCTATACCTTAAACCTGCCAAATGCTCATTCGAACAGTCAAGCGTAGAATATCTAGGAGTCATCTTGGAGGGAGGACAGGTCCGGATGGACCCAGTGAAGGTACAGGGAATCCGGGAATGGCCAGTGCCCACATGTGTTAAGGACGTGCAGTCCTTCATTGGGTTCTGCAACTTTTATCGATGTTTCGTCCGGGGATTCTCAGGGATCGCCCAACTGCTCAACGGACTACTAAAGAAAGAAGTCCCCTGGCATTGGACCGAAGAACAACAAAAGGCTTTTGAACAGATTCGCGACATCATTGCCGCAGAACCAGTCCTTCTACAACCAGATCTGCAAAAACCTTTTGAACTTGAAGTTGATGCATCTCACTTTGCAAATGGTGCCGTGCTGAATCAGTGGGACGCGGCGGGACTCCTTCACCTGGTCGCCTTTTATTTGGAAACGTTTTCGCCAGCGGAACGGAATTACGACATTTGGGACAGAGAGTTATTGGCCATAGTAAAAGCATTGCGACACTGGCAGCCATACCTAGCAGGAACCCCTCACAAAACCATCATTCATACCAATCACTCCAACTTGCTCTATTGGAAGGAACCCCATAAGATCAGCCGACGCGTCGCCCGTGAAGTTCTAGAGTTGGAAGAGTACAACTTCGTCCTGAAGCATATTGCAGGGAGTCGCAATGCATGAGCAGATGCCCTGTCATGACGGCCCGATCTGAATAGTGGTACAGAGGACAACAATGATGTGACAGTACTCCCAGAGGAAGTCTTCATGAGGATGGCTGTTGTCAGTCTTCATGACATGGATTTATGGGCCCAAGTGTCGCAAAATATGAATCAACAACTATGCAAAACTTGGGCAGAAGCACACAATCTGAAGAAAGTCGATGGCCTTTGGTGGAAGGACGGAGATCGACTTGTTGTCACCAGTGGTGACAACATTAAGAGGGGGGTGATCCATTTTCACCATGATCTTCCCTCTGCAGGACATCCCGGCATAGCTAACACCTACACCCTCGCCAAACGAGACTACTGGTGGCCGAACATGAAGAAGGATGTAGAAGAATACGTGAAAGGATGTGCAGATTGCCAGGCCAACAAAGTGAATACACACCCACACCCGCCAGCACTATTCCCAATTACACCAACGACTTCACAACCATTCCAGACCATAGCCATGGACTTCATTGTCAAACTCCCCACTTCCAGAGGCTTCGACTCAATCCTGACCATCACCGACCATGACTGTTCAAAAGCAGCACTGTTCATACCCTGCAATGAGTCCATTACAGCAGAAGGAGTGGCCAAGCTTTACCTAGATCATGTCTACAGACACTATGGCCTCCCTGAAAAGATCATCTCAGACCGTGACCCACGCTTCACGTCCGTGTTCGCCAGGGCACTCTGCAGAACACTGAACATCGCACAAAATATCTCCACAGCGTATCACCCACAGACAGATGGACAGTCGGAAAGAACAAATCAGTGGCTTGAGCAGTATCTTCGATTTTGGTGCAACGGACGACAGGACGACTGGGCGGACTGGCTTGCAATGGCAGAATTTGCACACAACTCCTGGCCTAATGGCACCACGAAACACTCCCCATTCTCACTTATCATGGGATGGACACCTCGAGCCACATGGACTGGAAAGCCGATGAACGTCCCTTCAGCTACACAGCATATCAACCAATGGGAAGAGATTTGGAAATCGGCCAATGAGAACTTGTTGAAGGCGCAAAAGACCCTGGCAGAGAAGCCTACAAAGTTTACGCCTTATTGGACCAATGACATGGTATGGTTGGAAGGGAAGAACATTCACATGTCACATCCGACAGCCAAGTTAGCGCCCCGATGTCACGGACCTTTCAAAATAACAAGGAAGCTGTCAGATGTGTCCTACGAGCTCAAACTTCCCCCCACATGGCACATCCATCCGGTCTTCCATGCCAGGCTGCTCACACCTTACAAGGAAACATCGCTACATGGAGAAAACTTCTCGAGACCGCCACCTGACCTTATCAATGGAGAAGAAGAGTGGGAAGTGGAACGCATTTTAAATTCGAAACGACAAGGCCGGGGGTGCAAACTGCATTACCTAGTCAAGTGGAAAGGGTTCCCAGACTCTGACAACTCGTGGGAGCCCGCCAGGGATATTTTTGCCCCGGTCCTTATCTCAGAGTTCCATGACCGACATCCAGAAGCGCCCAGAGACAGTTAAAAGGAACCAATCTACAGACCCTGAAGAAATCCCCCAGTACATGCTCTCCCAGCAATGTCCTACTACCATCCAATCTATCATGTCTTTCATCGCTGCCAACGCCGCCGTCGACGCCTTCACTGCCACTGTCGCAGTCGTTGAGAATTTCCCATCCGCTCATCCCTCCACGCGCCCCTCTTCCCCTATCGACTATGAACTCGCAGAAGCCCATGTCAAAAACCAATCCCCAAACCCAAACGACAATTTCACCCATCGCGAAGACCCCCACCCCAATGACCTGCTCAATGGAGAGATTGATGACGAAGCCCCCGAATTCCCGTTCATCCCCAACAATCCCAACTCTTCAATGTACTTCCCCTTGGAGATCACAATGGCTGACGGATCCATGGCCATCGCCAAATACATTTACTATACCAATGGCGGGATGGATGTGGCGGGGTGTATGAAGAAGGACGGGCCGGTTTACGGAGCTCCTGTTTATCTGGAGGAAAGGTATACAGGTCGACTTCATCACATGCTGACTGACGAGCAGTTGGGTCACCTTGCTGCGGAGGACTGTCGCGCCTTCGCGATCAATGAGGTGATGAACGATATGAGACTACCATGCTTGAAGGCAGAGGTCATGAGGCTGAGGAAGAGTATCACTTTGAGGAGGACGCTGAACCAACAGTATAAGGAGCACACAAAAATGATGGCAGGCTGACGAATGGGATGTTCCAGCTGGAATTGGAGATTGTGGACATCAGGAAGAGGTTGGAAGCGGGGGATGTGTACCAGACAATTGCTGAAAGGTACGCGGACACTTATGCACGACCCCTCCCTCCTCGAACCTTGGGTGTGGCCCCGACACTGTTGCCGACCTGGCTTGAGATGCCACGTTTGCATGAGAACCCACGCGGGGAAACCTGCTGGCGATGTGATAGCAAGTATCACATAAGCTGGAACTGCCCCCTCAACCACAAGTGGTGTCGACACTGCCGAAGCAACCTCCACTGGAGCAGACACTGTATCTTCCGACGCATAGGGATGGCCCCAACTATCACCAACCCATCGGGCTGGTGTGGCAAGTGCCTTCGCCACAGCGCCGGGCATAAAGAAATCGACTGCCCCGTCTACGACCTATGCCGCGCATGTGGCCAGCGCGGTCCGTATGGATTTCTTTGTACCCACGCGTGCCCGCAAGAGTTGGAATCGTACCACATGGATGACCGTAATGTAGCTGATGATTACCTGGAGCTGGTGCAAGATGATGACGGTACGAGTCGTTTCTAGCCGGGACTGCTAGAACCAGAAGAGGGGGTGATGTTACGAACCCCATCTCTTCCTGTCTTTTTCTTCTTACCCAACGACGACCCCTCCTTGCCGCCTACTCTTCACTACCAGATCACATCTCCATCATGGGATCCCTCACGTGCCCTGCTCCCTTCCCCATGACTGTCTTTGTTTCTGTTTGTATCGCTGTACTTATGTTTGACCTATCGTTGCTTATCTCTTATCCCTTATCTTTATGACCGGACACTTACTTAATTCCCTATCAGAAGCACAGCTCTACACCCTCTGCTTTCATATATTCGGGCCCACATGACTCTAGTTTATCTTATCTTTAGACGCCCACTCGATTACGTATATAAGCCCGCTGTAGCTACCCTGTAGACCTCAGACTCGACTTATTGAATACATCGGTGCTTGTCTTCTGGACTTCCCCTTTGTCTCTTGACGTCTGCCTGTCTCAGTGCTTTTGGCACTTTCTGCTCAACATCGTCTTAGAGTACAGCCTCTTGGACTTTGACTCATAACCTCTAAAACTCCAAGGGATCTTATTGGTCTCTTATCTGAACCCACTTAGCACGCTGTCACACAAGTCATGTGGAACGTCCCGCACCGGATGTAACAATGACAGCGTTCTGAAACTGGAAGATGCTGCAGCCCCAAGAGGACAAGATCCAAAGGATCGAGTCACAGGGAGGCAGTATACCATTAGCACTATGTATCGAACTCGTGTAGACAGTTACTCACCTGCAGCCCCAAGAGGACAAGATGGGGGGCTACAGGCTGTTACAGAGGGTCTTATATACATTTCTCAGTGTAACGAGGTAAGCAGTAAGTGTAAGCAAGAATCAGCAAGTATCAGTCAGCTGTATTGCTGACTGAGCCTTATCTTTGTGATTCGTAAGCTGCTTTACTCTGCTGACTGATCATGCTCCACAGTGTGATGTCATAATGATGTCACTGTGGAGTAGATAACTGATATGTAGTCTAGCCCTTAGGTCTGGAACACATCTATCTACTGATACATGTGGTTCTGTGCTAAAATTGGCCATGGCCCAACCTGGGCCCTTATCTAGAGCTCCACTTACCTAGAACCTTCTAGGCTGGACTCCTCTTATCTTGATAACAGCTTCACTTGGTCTAGAACCGTCTAGACTGTGGAGCTTTGCCTATTGTGGTAAACACAATAGAGAATTGACTTGTAATTCTTGAGTGGCTCTTTGTGCTGACTAAGCAGCATGTGACTATTACATGTGACTCAGTCACATGATCCATGTCATGACTACATTCCCATGATCACGTGTTGAGACTGCTGGGGATTCTTCCCACAGTCATGTGATCCAAAAGGGAGAAAAGAAAAGGAAAAAATAAAGTAGAGCCGTGACATCTGGGACAAAATCAATGGTGTGGTCCCAAGGTCGAGAAGGAGGGAAATGTTGCGACTCCTCTTCCAAGAAGACCTTCCAGTGTCGATGGTATTCTGCTGGGACGACTTCTTCAAACATCTTTTCCAGGTTTTTCTGTGCCTCTGCCTGGGCTAGTTCTGATGCCTTCATAACATAACAATACACCTGATCCACAGGCTCCACATCACTCCAGGTGATGGCTGATCCCACAATAGCATGGGTGAAAGGATGTCGCACAGCATAGTCATATCCTAAGGACATGATAAGAACTGGGTAGAAGTCCTTGTCCATCGTTGCTTCTGCCCAGTTAATTTTGGGCTTGAATGCTGCCAACCATGGGTATCCCAAAACCATGTCCTCGTCCCCCAAATCTGTGATGAGGAAGCAGAGTTGTTTGGTCCGCTCCCCAACCTGTACTTCCAAATCACAGCAATGTGTGATCTTTCCAGCTTTGTTAGCCATCCCATCTATGTTCCAAATGTTTTTCTCCTGGGGAAGTAACTGTGTCCCCAGTCCCAATGTTCTCTGGAGTCTTTGACTGATGAAGTTATCTGTTGCTCCAGAGTCGATTAATATCCATCTGTCGGCCGTCTTCTGTTTGGTTTCAAAGTGTACTGGTATTTTTAGAGACTTGAAACAACTAGTGTACACAGAAGTTACATGGAGTGCTCTTGCCCAGGCCAATGGGGTTGAGCCAATCAAAAATCCTTCTGGCCAAAGGCCTTGTCAACGATCAGAGCTCTTACTGCTTCGTCCTCATTCATCATGTGTTCCCATATTGTGGCTGCCTTCTGTTCTTTGGTCTTTAGGGCGGTTAATGGGTTTTCTTTTACTGGGGTGGGTAGATTCTGTACTGGCAGTGTTGTGGTGGTAGTGGCCACTGTTGCCTCTGCTGCACGAACTGTTTTCTTTGGGCAAAATCACAACATATGCCCTTGTGCTCGGCAGTGGAAACAATGCCCTTCCTTCATGAGGTTTCTTTTTTCATCGTTGGTGAGGGCTGCACGGGCTTTGGTGCGATCTGCTGACGTATCCATGGCATTGGGGTCTCGAGAGGTAGTAGGTTTCACCCCAAACGCCACTTTCCACTGATCGTGGGTCTTGCCCTTCTTCATGTCTACTCCAAAGCGTGTCTGGAAGTCCAAGTAGTCCTGCTGCTGTGTTCTGGCAGCACTCATCCACTGGCTCCACGACTCAGGGTGATGGAATTGGATGATATTTTTCACCAGGGGGTTGGGCAGCCCCTGGGAGAAGAGGTCAAGTGTTGCCTCTTCATTCACATCATACCCCGCTCTCTTAGCCAAGTTGTGGAATCTGGCTACGTAGCCATCTAAATCCCCTCTCTCCATTTTAAGGGACTTCAATTCTCTGGCGGCTTTCTGCTTGGCCTGCCCATCTGTGAAGGCATCTTTAAATCTTTGTGCCACTATATCCCACAGATCTTCATCTGTGGTTCTGGTTCCAGCTGTAACCCTATCGTTCAGCCATTCAATCTGCTCCATTGTCCAGTCATCAACAGAGTCTCCTCTGATAAGTGAGAGGAAGAGGTTGGTTTGTTGGAAAGGGTTCACAATTTGCAGGACGTCATGGTTGAAATTTTTGAACATCTCAAACTTGAGCATGAACTTTTTGCTCTGGGATCTATCACCAGTGAACATGGTTGGAAGGACTCCCATAAGGCGTCCTGATGGGGGAGGGAGGTTTGGGGCAGGGACAACTGGAGCAGGGTCTGGCAACTGTGCAGCAATGGTCAACATTGTTGGATAAGTAATGGCCAGGGTGTCTGAGGTTTGTTGTGTGATCTGAGGAGAGACTAAAGCAGATGTTCTGAACGTAGTACTCTCTGGTGCAACTGTCTGAGCTGTAAAACTAGTGGCTATGACTTGTGCGTCTTCACTGCTTTCTTCGATGTATTCTTCAGTTTCTGAATCTGTGACAATGGCTGGAGGATTTTCTCTCCAAGGTCCTAAGCCGTACTCTGGTGGGGCAGGTCCTGTAGTAACCCAGGAACAGTGGCTTCTAGAGTAACGGATATGGTACCAGACTCGTTTCTGTTTGTTGTATTCAACTGGCTGGTACTGGTCGTCGTGATAGATGTAGTATCCAAACTTGGTTTCAAAGTCTTTCCAGACGGCAGAGCCAAGGACCTGTTGTGAAAGGTTATCCTCATCTTGTTGGTCGATGAGTTCTTCAGTGTGCAAGGTCTGGCTTCGGCTGGATGAAGCCACAGTGGGGAGAGACTCGACTTAATGTAACGCCTGATGCAGGCATTTGTCACAACATGTGGTAAGTCGTGTAGCAAAACTACAAAGTCGAGCATGTACTGTCTTTCAAATACACAGAGGTCGGGTGAGAAGTCAATACCAAGGAGCTAATCCCTTAGTACTGTTGAGCAGAAGAGTGCTGGAAGCACTGAGACGATTCAAGAGTCAGGTCTTAGGATCACCCAGAAGGTAATGCACCAAGTCGATTAAGAAGTCGAGTCTGAGGCATACAGGCTATCTAGGCAGGCCTTATATACGTACTAGAGTTGGAGTCTAAATCAGAGTAACATGCTTGATGTATCAACAAAGTCATAATCTAACCAAGTAGGGGACGGAGTCAAGGTGGGCCAGGTGAGAATATACATAGACAGATCCGGTATAATCGCGCTTCTGGTGGGAAAATACATAAGCGTCCTGAGGTAAAGTACAAGTCATAGATAAGCACAGCATGAGTCAGAGATAAGGAACAAACAAGTACAATGCCAGTCACAACAGAGTCAACAGAGGGGCAACCATGTCCAAACAGCGAGTCACATGAAGGAAAAAGAGAACAAGATGACATAGCAGGGTTCATAACACTGAGAGACCTCCTGACCCTCTAGGAACCCCCAGACACTCCCAGAGACCTTGCAGAACCCTCAGAGACGAAGATAACCCTAGATTAAGACCAGAGAAGGGCCGGTCCAGACCAGGACCGGACTCCTGCCAAATTGGAGATCTGTGGGAAGAGTACTAACAAAACCCCACAATGCCTAAACAGCAGTCCACAAACTGTGGACTGCGGACTGCAGATTTCTAAGCCCAGAAGTAGGACTACTATCATTGGTGGATCAGTGGGGAGTTAGAGCGAAGTTAACCTCCCCTAAAGTAGTGCACAGACCAAAGTCCCAGTTGTAATTACATACAGTGCCTCACAAAACTGAGTCAATGTTTTGCACTTTTGCACTGTTTGTTGAATATTGCATCAACCAAAACAAATATAAACAAAGTCTTGGTGTACCATAAAAGGTACAAGATAAGGGCTATGTAATGCAACAATGATTATGTAATTCTGATCAAAACCTGTGGAGCTATGCCCATTTCAAATTGGGGACTCATTGACTCAGTTTTGTGAGGGGGTATCAGAAATATCAGAATCTGATGCTCCACCAAATGTACAGCAACCAATCCTTAATATATGGTTACCATAGTTATCTTAATATTGATGGGACCTGGAATAGAGCTATTTAATCATGGTTTACATTCCCAGAATATTATAATTTCCCAATGCACCCCACCTCCTCTGCTCAGAAAGAAAACATCCTCTCTCTGGCCTCTGAAGGTCATTCCACTCACACTATTGCCTCCAGACTCAGCCTCAGCCAGTCCAGAGTCTCTAGGACACTCAGAAACCTCCTTCCCAACCATCAGTCACCTCATTTTGGTCATCCTTCCAGGCTCTCTGCTACCTCTGAACATGCTATCATGATACAAATCACCACAGGAAAGGTTGGCAATGCTGTCCAGGCCACAAAGCACATCAATTCCATCATCCCCAACCATGTCTCTTCACAAACTGTGCATTGGGTTCTTAAACAACATTCATTCAAGGCTGTAACAAAGAAGAAAAGGCCACTACTCTCTGCAGTACATTGCATGAAGCACTTAGCCTTTGCTTTGAAGTACCAAAAATGGGCTATGGAGGACTGGGAGAGGGTGATTTGGTCAGCTGAGACCAAAATTAACAGGTTTGGGTCAGATGCCAGTCTTCCACAGTCCATTCTCTGTACTTCAAAGCAAAGGCTAAGTGCTTCATGCAATGTACTGCAGAGAGTAGTGGCCTTTTCTTCTTTGTTACAGCCTTGAATGAATGTTGTTTAAGAACCCAATGCACAGTTTGTGAAGAGACATGGTTGGGGATGATGGAATTGATGTGCTTTGTGGCCTGGACAGCATTGCCAACCTTTCCTGTGGTGATTTGTATCATGATAGCATGTTCAGAGGTAGCAGAGAGCCTGGAAGGATGACCAAAATGAGGTGACTGATGGTTGGGAAGGAGGTTTCTGAGTGTCCTAGAGACTCTGGACTGGCTGAGGCTGAGTCTGGAGGCAATAGTGTGAGTGGAATGACCTTCAGAGGCCAGAGAGAGGATGTTTTCTTTCTGAGCAGAGGAGGTGGGGTGCATTGGGAAATTATAATATTCTGGGAATGTAAACCATGATTAAATAGCTCTATTCCAGGTCCCATCAATATTAAGATAACTATGGTAACCATATATTAAGGATTGGTTGCTGTACATTTGGTGGAGCATCAGATTCTGATATTTCTGATACCCCCTCACAAAACTGAGTCAATGAGTCCCCAATTTGAAATGGGCATAGCTCCACAGGTTTTGATCAGAATTACATAATCATTGTTGCATTACATAGCCCTTATCTTGTACCTTTTATGGTACACCAAGACTTTGTTTATATTTGTTTTGGTTGATGCAATATTCAACAAACAGTGCAAAAGTGCAAAACATTGACTCAGTTTTGTGAGGCACTGTATATAAACCCTTTAGGAATGGTATGGACAGCTCCAGACTGTCCACTTGTGATCTGGTTCCTGATTACCTAGGAGATTAGCCCCACCCTGTGGAAGGCTTCTCATCCCTTGTCCTTGAGCTGTTTGCTTCGCCTTCCTGCACTTTCACCCTCACTCTCATCCTTTGCCCCCTTCCCAAATCATTCCCCTTTGCATACAACCCACTGTCCAGGCAGTCAACAGTGAGTTGTAACAGACATGGTAATCTTGGGTGCAACTGTTGGAGCCAGTAAACTAGTGGCTATAACTCATGCTTTGGTGTTAAGTTCTTTGGTGTATTTGTCAGGGTCAGAGTCAGTAACAATGGCAGGAGGTTGCTCTCTCCAAGGCCCTAAGCTGTATTCTGGTGGGGCAGGTCCTGTGGTGACCCAGGAATGTTTGCTATCAGAGTAATGGATATGGTACCTAGTGATTGTCAAAGGGTTTCATACCCGCATGGGTAAGCGCCACAGGTTTTGCCGGGTATGGGTACGGGTATATGGCTCCCAACCCGTGGAAGCCCATGTCAAACAATCATGCTGCTGGTTATACTGACTGTGGTTAGTAGCGGTTAGGCTAAAAGACAAGTAGTACTTCAGAGGTTAGAAGAACTCTAATATAACTATACTACTGACCTAAAAGACAAGTAGTCTACAGAAGACAGTTAGTCAAAGGTAAAGAAGAGTATAGTAAAAGGAACTTACACTTCAGAGGTTAGAAGAACTCTGAAGTGGAAGAGACAAAACAGACACCCTTATATACCCATAAGGGCCAGGGGAAATGGTCTGTGCGCACTGGGAATAAGTCCACAAGTGCCGGACAATAAACAGAGAGGGATAAAGGCCATTGGCCAAAGAGATATCACATGCTTACTGTGCATTACTAAGTCCATCACTAATCAGCTGAGTAAGGAGAGAAAGAAATGTAATAAAGATAACATAAAAAGTCCGATACTCCGAGATCTAATCTAATCTAATCTACAGCTGAAGCGAACCTTAGATGCCTGAAGCACCTCTAGACACGTCCTGTGTCAACAACCTGTACCCGCGCAGCGGGTTTGGTGGGTATAGGCGCCGATTATGCATTGACAAGATCAGTAGAATTTCTGAGATAAAACACATCTGCAGCCACAAAATACAAGATCTCGTCTGATGTATGCTACAGGGTTGTGTTAAATATGTTCTAGTATTATCATACAAAATATCAAAGCAGATTAACGGTGTGATGTAAAATAAAATCCTTATCAGTGATCCACTTTCTTGAAAACCATGATACATCTGTTTTATTAATGTGCAACCAATTCTGCCGGTCTGGCACTATCTAAAATACACTCTAGACTACTTTAGACTGTATTGTAATCTAATTATCAAATTAGTTTGCTGAAACAAGGCCCGCGTGTATCTACAAGCTGCATGGGGCAGCAACTACATTGCATCGCATGGTGGTCTGACCTCCTTCCTATTAAGGAAGGTTGACTTAAACGCACCAGGACAGTCGCGCTTGTATGAAATGAAACCAGAATGATAAAATAATAATGTAAATAAAAGATCCTTTTAATCTTCTGAACATAAACCAACAATTTTTGAGGGATCTTGAGTAGCCATAAATGAACACGTTGTGTCCAAGTGCTTATCTCCTTGACCGGGATGGCCTGGGCCATTTATCCAAAATGCGCAGAAATGCAAAGAACAGTCACACTTGTATAAAATTGAAACCAGAATAATAAAATAAAAATGGAATAATAAATTATCTTAATCTTATGAACATAAAATAGGAATCTTTGAGGGATCTTGAGTAGCCATAAATGAACGCGTTGTGTCCAAGTGTGTATCTCCTTGACCAGGATGTCCCGGGCCGGATATCCGAAATGTGCAATGCAAGTAAAGAACTTGCACGCGTTTCATTTTATGGGTAACCCAGGTATCAAAACAATTATCCAGGGGTTACCCCTGCAAATTGCTATGTGTTCATCAAATTATTTTGCATTCTGTGTGGTTATCTGACAGGCTTTTCATCAATGTTCTATAACATCCTATCTAATCATCTCTGTATACTGTATTTTAGTTGTGCTTGTATAAAATTGACAGCAGAATAATAAAATAAAAATGGAATAATGAATTATCTTAATCTTCTGAACATAAAATAAGAGTCATTGAGGGATCTTAAGCAGCCACAAATGAACGCGTTGTGTATCTTCTTGGTCTGGGAAGGCCCGGGCCGGGTATCCGAAATGCGCAATGCAAGTAAAGAACTTGCACACATTTTCACAGGTGACCCGCGGGTAACCCGTGGGTTACCTGTACCCATAGTGACAGGTATGGGTACGGGTACAGGTACCAACGAGGATACCCCAGGGTTACCCCTGCCAATCACTAATGGTACCAAACCCATTTCTGTTCATCATATTCAACTGGCTGGTACTGGTCACCATAATAGACGTAGTATCCAAACTTGGTTCCAAATCTTTCCAAATGGCAGAGCCAAGGATTCTCTGAGAGAGATTGTCCTTGTCCCATCACTCAATAGGTTCTTCATGGTGGAGGGTCTGGCTCCTGGATGAAGCCACAGTGGGAGACTCAACTTAATGTTATGCCTGGTACAGGCATTCATCACAACATGTGAGTTCAGGTCATGTAGCAGAACTACAAGTCAAAGGCACACTGTGTTACAGGTATGTGGAGTTTGGTGATAGAGTCAATACCAAGGAGCTAATCCCTTAGTATTGTTGAGCAGAAGAGTGTCACAGCTCTACTTTATTTTTCCTTTTCTTTTCTCCCTTTTGGATCACATGACTGTGGGAAGATTACCCAGCAGTCTCAACACATGATCATGGGAATGTAGTCGTGACATGGATCATGTGACCGAGTCACATGTAATAGTCACATGCTGCTTAGTCAGCACAAGAGCCACTCAACAATAACAAGTCGACTTTCTATTGTGTTTACCACAATAGGCAAGGCCCCACAGTCTAGATGGTTCTAGACCAAGTGGAGCTGTTATCAAGATAAGAGGAGTCCAGCCTAGAAGGTTCTAGGTAAGTGGAGCTCTAGATAAGGGCCCAGGTTGGGCCATGGCCAATTTTAGCACAGAACCACATGTATCAGTAGATAGATGTGTTCCAGACCTAAGGGCTAGACTACATATCAGTTATCTACTCCACAGTGACATCATTATGACATCACACTGTGGAGCATGATCAGTCAGCAGAGTAAAGCAGCTTACGAATCACAAAGATAAGGCTCAGTCAGCAATACAGCTGACTGATACTTGCTGATTCTTGCTTACACTTATCGCTTACCTTGTTACACTGAGAAATGTATATAAGACCCTCTGTAACAGCCTGTAGCCCCCCATCTTGTCCTCTTGGGGCTGCAGGTGAGTAACTGTCTACATGAGTTCAATACATAGTGCTAATGGTATACTGCCTCCCTGTGTGACTCGATCCTTTGGATCTTGTCCTCTTGGGGCTGCAGCTTCTTCCAGTTTCAGAACGCTGTCATTGTGGTTGAATAAACCACAGTGGGTGACACAGTTCCTGGTCATTGCTTAACGTGTGACGTTTGCCTCCGCAGTACGCCCAATGACAAAGGTCACTTTCACCTTTGCCCTTTTTGTTTCTAAGTGTACACGGAGCTTCACCCGTTACAAAGAGTGCCAGAAGCACTGAGACAGTTCAAAGTCAGATCTTAGAGACTACCCAGAAGGCAATGCACCAAGTCAATTAAGAAGTCGAATCTAAGGAATACAAAGTATTTAGACAGGTCTTTATATATGCAATCAACTGCAGGGTTCCAATCAGAGTCTCATAGATACATATCAACAAGGTCATCAAATACAGTAAGAATAGTCAAAAGGGGAAATGGGGCCAAAGTGGGTCAGATTGTTGAACACAGGAGATGTTCGGTGATGCTTCAGGCATCAGGTGATTAGATTAGCTACTTTGTAGATTAGATTAGATACCGGAGTTTCGGACTATTTACCATATCATTATTACTTTCTTTCTCACATTCCGCAGTAGCTGACTGATACACCATGTAACATGTAATTTCTGTAGTGGCCAATGGCCTTTCTCCCTCATGTTTGTTGTTTGGACTTTGTCCGGCACTTGTGGACTTATTCCCAGTGCACAGACCACCTCTTGATTAGTATATAAGGGTGTCTGTTTCGTCTCTTACACTTCAGAGTTTCTTCTACCTCTGAAGTGTAAGTTCCTACTCTACTATCTATCATACCTTAAGACTAACTCTTGTATATAGAACTTGTCTTTGTCTAGGTCAGTAGTATAGTATTATAGAGTTTCTTCTACCTCTGAAGCAACTTGTCTTTGTCTAGCCTAACCCGCTAACCTTACAGTCAGTATGCTGCGCACATGCCTGTTTCACAGGTTATGGGCCCTGAGCAAGCTTTACTGATCTGTCTTCTCTTTTGATCAGTCCAACTTTTTCTTCAAGCTCACTGCTTCAAGACTTCACTCTTCCCAATCACCAGTCACAGTGAGCTTCGACTTTCTTTTTCTCTTGCCCTTAACTGTCCACAAGGTGGTGCGCTTTATGTGCCCACCTTGATCTGTCTGGCTAGTCCCTCAGGGGATTCTTGCAAAAGGTGATGAGGGACCCTAAGCGGGTGAAACACCTTGAGTTCCTCATGTGTGCTCTAAGTAAATAGTATTCATAGTTGTAGCTGGGTTTTCGTCCCATCCATAGCCTTAGTAGGCCCCTTGCCCAGAAGGCTTGGAGCTATAGGTTCAGTCAATGCTTGGCTCGATCCGTAAGCCAGGTTTAGCGACCTGCTGGTAGAGTTTAGGGTCTAGAACAAGGCATGGGTAGTCACTCCCATGACGCTTGGGCTCGATACAAGTAGGCTTGAACTACTATAGTATTTACACAGTAGCTAGAGGGTTTTGTCTCTGGGCAGAAGTACCCACTGCTTTCATTGGGGGTTTGCCCCAACCAGAGGAAACCTAATAGTCTACTATAGTCATGGCCCCAATCATCTAGGGCTTAATCATGGACTCCACCACCAGCACTAGAGGAAGGGCTCTATACCCTTTGTCTCTAGTGGAACTTGCGGTTGGCTCCTCCATGACATGACTCCCCATCTATTTACACAATGTCCCCCTGATGTGGGCTTAGGACTTGTTATAGATGGCGCTAGACAGCTTACTATACTACTTAGAAGTCGCACATCAGAGGCAGGACTTTTTTAAGTTCTGAAGCATAGTGCCACAGAGTGGATGGGCCCTCTTAAATGAGACCTGGACAACTGGTTCTAACTGCTCCTTGGAACCAGGATCAACCTTTTTTTAAAATCATCTCAATGTCTTCCATCGTCTTCCCCCCCACCTTCAAGTTCGACAAACTTGATGGCTCCAACTGGCAGCAATGGTCTGTGTCTTTCACAGCCTTGCTAAGGATAAATGGGATGAAGAGGCACATCACGCATGATGCCCCTGAATTCCTTAATCCTCCCAAGCCAGAGGATGGAGAAAAGGATGACGAGTATGCCAAGCGTTTTGTGCTTTGGTCTGAGCTGATGTATGTGGAGTGGAATAGAGTTGAGGAAGTCCTCATGGGAGTTTTGGTGATGGTCACATCACCAGAAACATACTCCCAAATTGCCTCTGACAGAACGTACCCTTCTGTCAATGCCAAATATGAGCGTTTGGAATCGCTCTATGGCTCAGTAGGTAGCATGGCCACCTACAACTTGTGGTGTTCTGTATCCTCCTTCCGCTTGGAAGAAGGAAAGCAATTCAGACCCCAGTTGCAGCGTGTGTTGGATGTGAGGAGTACCCTCAAGGAAAATGGGATGGAGATCTCTGATCTCCAGTTGAGCTTTATTTTGCTCCAATCCCTACCTCCATCCTACTCAGCCATTGCTGGCTCAATCCTGGCATCAGGTCCTCCTGACTGCCTTTCCCCTCAGGACCTTGTACAAAGGTTCCTAAATGAGGAAAGCCGACTTGCCGGCCCTGCAGGAAGTGGTGTTGGGGCTGCCCTTAATAAGGCAGCCCATGTCAACAAAAACAAAAACAAAAAACAAGTATCTTTCACGCCACCTCCTGCAGGTGCATCATTGTCCAATGATGTCACCTGCTTCTATTGCCAGAAGCCAGGCCACAAGGCAAATGAATGTCGGCAAAGGAAACAGGACAGAGCCAATGCTGATGCAGGCAAAAAGGGCAACAAGAGGAAGGGGCAAGGCCCCAGTGTACATAATAACTCCACACAAGTAGCTACCATAGTTAACGGTAGTGGCAGAATACAGGAGGTGCATGAGACACCTCGCATTTCACTTTATATAATGACTGAAAATACGCCTCAAGAAGTCGATGATGGCAGCAACCCTTGGATGATGGACAGTGGAGCCACCACCCATTTTACACCATACTTAGACGATTTCTCTGAGTATTTCCCACACAAGGGACATCAGGTGACAATTGGTGATGGCTCTGTAGTCCAAGTTGAAGGAACAGGCAAAGTTCTCCTCAAAACTCGCAGTAACTATGAGTTAGAGTTGAACAATGTGTTTTATATGCCTGGCAGTGAAAGAATACTGTCAACAAGCTGCATCACCGACAAAGGTGGTTCAGTGGAGTTCACTCCATCTGAAGTCAAAATAAAGTACAATAATGCAACTATAGCGGAAGGTGTCAAGGCTATGGGACTCTATTGGGTCTTTGGGAAAACTATGCAGAATTTAAATACTGCTTCCCACAAATCTGCATCAAGTAGCCTTGATACCTGGCATTTGCGCATGGGTCATATGTCAAAAGAGGCCCTCAAAAGACATGCTCCTAAGGCTGTAAAAGGCCTTAGTATTGATAATAGCCAAGTGGAAGACAAGCCATGTTATGGCTGTGAAATGGGAAAATCACACCATCTTCCATTCCCTCCCTCTCAAAAGAGAGCTTCAGCACCCTTGGAGGTCATTCATAGTGACTTAGTTGGTCCATTGCAATGTACCTCAATTCAAGGAAACCTATACTTCGCCACTTTCATAGATGACTTTAGCAGGACAGCTTTAGTTGTCGCTATGAAAGCAAAAGTGATTTTACATCGGTTTTCTGTAACATTAAGGCATTCTTGGAAAATAAAACAGACAAGAAAATAAAGACCTTACATACAGACCAAGGTGGCGAATTCGTTAATAGGGAGCTGAAGTCAATACTTGAGAAGGCTGGCATAGAGCATAAATTGACAATGCCATATTCCCCACAACAGAACGGAAGGGCTGAAAGGTTCAACAGAACCATTATGGAAAAGGCCACCAGTATGCTGCATCATGCTGGTCTTTCCCTTGGTTTCTGGGAATGTGCAGTGTGAACAGCCTGTCACATATACAATAGAACGCCTATCCGTTCTAACAAGTGGAGGACACCGCTCGAGCTTCTGGATGGGGACATTCCAGATGTCTCATACTTTAAAATATTTGGCTGCTTAGCCTACTATACTGTCCCAGAGGACAAAAGACGTAAACTGGATCATAAAGCCAGGGAGACAGTCTTTGTCAGGTATGCACCCCACTCTAAAGGATATCTTCTTTGGGATATGCACAACCGATCCTTCGTATTGTCAAGAGATGTGACATTCGATGAAGGGTCCTTCCCATCCAACCTTGCCAAGGACAGCAAGGGAAAGCAAAAGGAAAAGGTTACACCTTTTGTCTTAGAAGTTGAGAGGCCAGTCCAGCCTCAACCAGCAATAGCCACGGTTCCTCAGGCTCCTGAAGACAAGGATGCCAAGGTTGAGGAACAGGAGGTAGTGGAACCTCCTCAAATAAATCCTGAGCCTACCACACCAGAAAATGAGCTTGATACACATGATCAAACCATCTATCAGACTCCACCATCCCAAATTCTGGAACCCTCTGAACTCCCCAGAGAACCCGTGCCAAAAGACAATCTAAAAAGAAAGTTGGCAAAATTTCCCAACCAGTATTTACTAGGGAAAGTCCACGATCTCAGCAACGTGACAGGGCTGTGCAGGAAGATATAGATCTTGATACTGCCCATCCCAGACATTCATGCCGCATGAATCCTCAATTCTATAATGAGGATAATGCTGAGTTCGTGCAGGGTTCTTCCAGACTTGGACATATGGAATTGCTAAATGCCGCTGGAGTCTCTTATAGAGATCCCCTGACTTTTCAGGAGGCAATGCAGTCTGACAATGCCAGTAAATGGCTTGAGGCATGTAAATATGAAATTGATGCCTTAGATAAACTTGATGTGTGGCACCTTGAGGATCTTCCAAAAGGAAGAAAGGCTGTCAAGTCAAAATGGGTTTTTAAGCTGAAACCAGATGGACGGTTTCGTGCTAGGCTCGTGGCAAAAGGTTTCACCCAAATAGAAGGGGTGGACTTCGACGAAACATTCTCTCCAGTCGCCAGATTTGAATCACTTAGATTGTTACTAGCGCTAGCTATGCTAGAGGATTGGGAAATCCACCAGATGGATGTCAAATCAGCATTCCTACATGGCGATCTGGATGAAGAAATTTATATGGAGCAACCAGTTGGTTTCGTTGTTGCTGGTCAAGAGTCCAAAGTTTGTAGGCTACAAAAAGCATTATATGGCCTCAAACAAGCTTCCCGAGCATGGAACCTACAGTTCCATGCAGTTCTTAATGAACTGGGCTTTACTCGGACGTACTCTGATGCAGGAGTATACGTGTATCATCAAAAGGAGGAGGATGATTCACTTTATGTCATTCTATATGTAGATGACATTACTATACTTGGGTCTTCCAATAAAAGATAACATGGCTGAAGTCAGCTCTATCTAATCGATATGAGATGACTGACTTGGGAGAAATCCAGTCATACCTTGGAGTTAATATCACCAGGGATCGTCCTAATAAGACACTGGAGATTGACCAAGCAGCCTACGTTTTATCTATTATTGAGAAGTTTGGGATGAGGGATTCCAACCGAGTATATACTCCTCTTCCCTCTGGCACTGATGTGCATCTGGTCAAATTTGAAGGCCAAGCATCTACTTCTGAGATAAAGAAGTACCAACAGCTGATGGGGTCTCTGCTATGGGTGCAGATTGGAAGCAGACCCGATATTAGTTTTGCTGTGGCGCGCCTTAGTCAATACGCTTCCAACCCCTCTCAAGACCACATGCGACTTGCAAAATATGTCTTAAAATATCTTAATAGTACAAAAGACTGCAAGTTGCGGTATTCTGGAGGGAATGGGGAGAGTGGCCTTCATGGCTTTGCAGATTCCTCATGGGGAGATCAAGAGGACTGCCGCTCTACCTCAGGCTACGTGTTTTTCTTGGCGAACGGTGCCATTTCATGGTGTTCCAGAAAACAGAAAACAGTAGCACAGTCCACCACTGAAGCCGAATATATGAGTCTCTCTGAGGCTGCAAATCAGGCAATGTGGTATAGGACTTTTATGGAGGAATTAGGGTATGAGGTATCCTCCCCTATACTACTCCACTGTGACAACAAGGGTGCTGTGGATTTGGCATTAAACCCAGTCACAGGAAGGCAGTCAAAGCATATACCTATCAAGTTCCATGCCATTAGGGGGTACATTGAATCACACGCAATAGAATTAGTGCGTACCCCCACAGGTGAGATGCTGGCAGATGGCTTCACTAAGTCTCTACCAAGAGCATCATTTGAAACCATGGTAAATGGACTTGGACTTATGCTGGAATGAGAGAGCTGGAATCTGGAGACTTTGTATACCAGTCTCACTTTCCCACCATGAGTAAAATTCTCGACTTCGAGAGTGATGCAAGAGGTGTGTATGGTTTCAGTTTGCATAAGCGAATCACCGTGATATGTCTCTGAACACCATGCTCTTGCCTCTGCACTTGAGAGTTAGAGAAATTGGATCTCTGGCTGGTGATATGCTCATTTTAATTGTGATGGCAGTGTGCTCATCCAACTCATTTCCCATCTATGACCAGATGCCTTCAGCATGGAGGGATGTTGAACACAGGAGATGTTCGGTGATGCTTCAGGCATCAGGTGATTAGATTAGCTACTTTGTAGATTAGATTAGATACCGGAGTTTCGGACTATTTACCATATCATTATTACTTTCTTTCTCACATTCCGCAGTAGCTGACTGATACACCATGTAACATGTAATTTCTGTAGTGGCCAATGGCCTTTCTCCCTCATGTTTGTTGTTTGGACTTTGTCCGGCACTTGTGGACTTATTCCCAGTGCACAGACCACCTCTTGATTAGTATATAAGGGTGTCTGTTTCGTCTCTTACACTTCAGAGTTTCTTCTACCTCTGAAGCGTAAGTTCCTACTCTACTATCTATCATACCTTAAGACTAACTCTTGTATATAGAACTTGTCTTTGTCTAGGTCAGTAGTATAGTATTATAGAGTTTCTTCTACCTCTGAAGCAACTTGTCTTTGTCTAGCCTAACCCGCTAACCTTACAGTCAGTATGCTGCGCACATGCCTGTTTCACAACATCAACGGCAGTCATAATATAGCTGGAGATATTACCCACACGGTCACCCTATTAGTCACTATAGGGTCAAGGGTAGAAAAACACTGATTCCTGGTCACAAGTTTAGGACCAGAGAAGGTCATACTCGGACTTCCATGGTTAAAATACAGCAATCCTTCTATTAATTGGGAAAGGGGCGAAGTCACCCTGCAAGACTCCATTGAGAAAGACATCCTCATGGAGGACGAAAGCGACTGGTTTGCAGGAGTAGAGCAAATATCGGCAAACAGATTAGAATGCTGACAATTTGTAAAAAACGGAGTCTTGGACTGTACCACCGACGAATTATGGTGTTGTGCAGGCTTCACTTATTCACAAGAAGCCTACGCAAAAGATTACCTAACTCGTATGGAAGGAAAATCTTTTGAAGATTTGGTACCTCCACCATATAGAGACTTCGCACGGGTCTTCTCAGAAGAAGAATCCCAAAGACTCCCTCAGCACCAACCATGGGACCATACCATAGACATTGTGCCTGGGTCGAAGACCCAATGGAAAGCCAAAGTCTATCCCATGTCACCAAATGAGCAAGTAGAACTGGACAAATTTCTGGAAGAGCATCTCCAGAAAGGGTATATCGTACCATCTAAATCTCCGATGGTGGTACCTGTATTCTTCATAAAGAAAAAGGATGGGAAAATCCATCTCATCCAAGACTACAGACCCTTGAACGATATTACTGTCAAAAACAAATATCCACTTCCACTTGCAGTTGACATTATCAATCGACTTAAGGGTGCAATAATCTTTACCAAAATGGATGTACGATGGGGATATCATAACATCCAGATAAAGGAAGGAGACGAATACAAGGCGGCATTTTCCACCAACCGTGGTCTCTTTGAGCCACGTGTAATGTATTTTGGATTAACGAATAGCCCCGCCACCTTCCAAGGATTTATGAATTCCATCTTCTCCGACATGATCGCAAAAGGGGAAGTCGCTGTATATATGGACGACATCTTAGTCTTCTCACCAAATATAGAGAAACATAGAAAAGATGTCAGAGAAGTCCTAAAGCGACTAGAGGAGTACGACCTCTACTTGAAGCCCCAGAAATGCGACTTTGATAAAGATAACATGGAGTACCTTGGACTTATCATATCTGAGGGACAAGTCAGGATGGACCCTGGGAAGGTCCAGGTGGTCAGAGACTGGCAAACACCGAAAACCCTAAAAGAAGTCCGCACCTTTATTGGCTTTGCCAATTTTTATAGACACTTTATACAGGGGTTCTCAATTATTGCCAGACCACTTCACGACCTGACAAAGAAAAATCAACCCTGGCAGTGGGAAAGACCACAGCAAGAGGCTTTCGATGCCTTAAAGAGGAGATTCATTCAGATGCCTATCTTGGCAATCTACGATCCTGATCTCCCAACCCGGGTCGAAACAGACGCTTCGGGATTTGCCACTGGAGGCATATTATCCCAAAAACACACCAATGGCCTTTGGCACCCTATTGCCTTCCGATCACAGTCAATGTTGGAAGCAGAAAGAAATTATGAAATATATGATAGGGAAATGCTCGGCATAATCCGTGCCCTAGAAGACTGGCGCCACTTCTTGGAAGGGCTTCTCCAGTTCGAGATAGTAACGGATCACAAGAATATTGAATGGTGGAGATCCATGCGAGACCTCACCAGACGTCAAGCACGATGGGCTCTCTACCTAAGCAGATTCAATTTCACAATCCAATACAAAAAGGGGCACCTTATGCAAGCAGACACCTTAAGCCGATTTTCAGCAGACCAGGTGTTAGATAATGAGGACAACAAACAAGTCCAGGTCCTCAAGCTGGAACACTTTCTTAGTGCGGCATGGGCACATTATTGCCCACATAGTTCTCCCCTTACGGAACGTATCAAAAAGGCAGGAAGCAGGGAAGCAGAAGTCATAGAAGGATTAAAAACCCTTACCAAGACTGCTCCCAGCGCCTTAAAAGATGGCATCAACCTTTGGGAAGAAGAAGATGGCCTAGTTTACTACAAAGGGAAACTTTATGTACCCAATGTACTGGATCTCCGAAAAGATATTATTCGGAATTGTCATGATTCAGTTACAGCCGGTCACCCTGGAAAGAACGGGACCATCGAGTTGGTATCACGCTATTATTGGTGGCCCAGAATGGCACAATATATTATGCGCTATGTCGAAGGATGCGACCGATGTCAGCGATATCGGATGGATAAGCACCCAGTTGCCCCTCTGCAACCACTAGAAGTTCCAGAAGGACCCTGGCAAACAATCGGAGTAGATCTGATCACAGGGCTACCTTCCTCTTCCGGGAAAGATGCGATCCTAACAATAGTGGATCATTATACGAAGCAAGTGCATCTTTTCCCAGTCACAAGTGGTATTACAGCAGATGGCGTGGGAAAAATATACTTCGACCATGTATTCCCTCTGCATGGGATCCCCAAAAGTATTGTCAGTGACAGGGGTCCCCAGTTTGCAGCAAGGACCATGCGCGCCACCTTGAAGCATTTAGGGGTGAACAGTAGTCTCACCACAGCCTATCATCCACAAGCCAATGGCATGACAGAGCGTAAAAATCAAGAAATAGAACAATATTTACAGCTCTTCATTGGCAAGAGACAGGATGACTGGATCGAGCTACTCCCCACGGCGGAGTTCGTATTAAACATGAGGAAGTCCTCAGCAACAGATCATACCTGTTACGAACCCCGTCTCTTCCGACTTTCTTCTTTCTACCGAACGATGACCCCTCCTTGCCACCTACCTTACACTATCAGATCACGTCTCCATCGTGGGATCCTTCACATGCCCTGCTCCCTTCCCCGTGACCGTATTTGCCTTTGTTTATGCCACTGTACCTATGTTTGGACTCTTATCTTCTATCTCTTATCCCTTATCGTTAGGACCGGACACTTACTTAATTCCCTATCAGAAGCTCGACTTTACGCCGTCCGCTTTCGTATATTTGGGCCCACTTTGACTCCGATATCTTATCTATAGACGCCCATTCGATTACGTATATAAGTCCGCTGTAACTACATTGTAGACCTCAGACTCGACTTATTAAATACATCAGTGTTTGTCTTCTGGACTCTCCTTTGAACCTCTTTGACTCGATCGTCTCAGTGCTTTTGGCACTTTCTGCTCAACTTCGTCATTAGGGATCGGCCCCTTTGACTTAGACTCTTTCACCCAAAACTCCAAGAGGTCCTATTGGCCTCTTATCTGAATACACGACAAAGCCGTCGCACAAGTCGTGCGGAACGTCTCACACCGGACGTAACAATACCCCATTTGAATTACTCTATGGGTATACCCCGGACTTCACTATCCCCGCGGGACGTGCCACTGGCATCCCCAGTTTAGACCAACGCCTACAACAGTTACGTCTTGCCCGACGCGACGCAGAGGCAGCTATGAGGCTTAGCAAGACACGTATGACCCGTGATCAAGCTCAATCAGGGCACAATTTCCCAAAAGAGGGAGATTACGTCTGGTTGCAGTCCAAAAACATTAAAATCCACCAGCAGTCCCAGAAACTTGGTCCCAAACAGTTAGGACCATTCAAAGTTCTGAAGAAACTTAGCAACCTGGATTACAAATTGGACTTGCCCCCTGCACTGAAAGTCCACAACATATTTCACATGGACCGCCTCAGTCTATACAAAGGCAATGACATTAACGGGCTGATGCCCACACCACCAGACCCCATTACCATAGATGGTGAGGAAGAGTATGAAGTAGACCATATCAGAGATAGCAAAATGTTTGGTCGCACACTCAAGTTCCTTATCCGATGGAAGGGTTATGGAGAAGGCGAAGATACGTGGGAACCGGAACGGAATCTAACCCATGCTCAGGACTCCATTCAAAAGTTCTATCAACAGAACCCAGGAGCTCCTAGGAAGATTGCTGCAATCCACTTCGCCACTGCCCCTTGGCAGCCCACACAACTCTATATGGCTTACAAGGACGTTACGCCCTAGGAGGGGGGTAATGTCACGGCTCTACTTTATTTTTCCTTTTCTTTTCTCCCTTTTGGATCACATGACTGTGGGAAGAATCCCCAGCAGTCTCAACACGTGATCATGGGAATGTAGTCGTGACATGGATCATGTGACTGAGTCACATGTAATAGTCACATGCTGCTTAGTCAGCACAAAGAGCCACTCAAGAATTACAAGTCAATTCTCTATTGTGTTTACCACAATAGGCAAAGCTCCACAGTCTAGATGGTTCTAGACCAAGTGAAGCTGTTATCAAGATAAGAGGAGTCCAGCCTAGAAGGTTCTAGGTAAGTGGAGCTCTAGATAAGGGCCCAGGTTGGGCCATGGCCAATTTTAGCACAGAATCACATGTATCAGTAGATAGACGTGTTCCAGACCTAAGGGCTAGACTACATATCAGTTATCTACTCCACAGTGACGTCATTATGACATCACACTGTGGAGCATGATCAGTCAGCAGAGTAAAGCAGCTTACGAATCACAAAGATAAGGCTCAGTCAGCAATACAGCTGACTGATACTTGCTGATTCTTGCTTACACTTACTGCTTACCTCGTTACACTGAGAAATGTATATAAGACCCTCTGTAACAGCCTGTAGCCCCCATCTTGTCCTCTTGGGGCTGCAGGTGAGTAACTGTCTACACGAGTTCGATACATAGTGCTAATGGTATACTGCCTCCCTGTGACTCAATCCTTTGGATCTTGTCCTCTTGGGGCTGCAGCATCTTCCAGTTTCAGAACACCATCATCGTGGTTGAGTAAACCACAGTGGGTGACACAGTTCCTGGTCATTGCTTAACACGTGACGTTTGCCTCCGCGGTACGCCCAACGACTTAGGTCACAAACCCTTGCCCTTCTTTACTAATCGTACATGGAGCTTCACCCGTTACACCAGACGCCCCACAATCAGTAGATTGTAAAATCTACCCACTGTCCCAACCAGAGAAGGAGGCGCTCTCCACCTTCCTGGAGGAACACCTGGTGAAAGGATATATATGACCCTCTAACTCGCCCTATGCCTCCCCCTTCTTCTTCATCAAAAAGAAAGACAGGAAGCTCCAACCGGTACAGGACTACAGATGGATTAATGAACTTATGGTGAAAAACAATTATCCACTTCCCTTGATCTCAGAAATCATTGATAAAATGTGTGACAAAGCCCTGTTTTCAAAGATGGACATTCGCTGGGGTTATAATAACATTTGTATTCAAGAAGGCGACCAGCCCAAGGCCACCTTTAAGACCAATCAAGGACTTTTTGAACCCAACATTATGTTCTTTGGTTTGACGAACTTGCCGGCAACTTTCCAGTCGATGATGAATCATATTTTCTGAGACCTGATCCTTACGGAAGAAGTTGTGGTGTATATGGATGACATTCTAGTGGCCACAAAAGACGACATCCACCACCACTGAACTCGAGTCCACGAAGTACTGAATATTCTGGCAAAACACGACCTTTATCTGAAACCTGCCAAATGCTCCTTCAAACAAAAAAGCATTGAATATCTAGGTGTTATCTTAGAAGGGGGGCAAGTGCGAATGGACCCCATAAAAGTACAAGGCATTTGAGAATGGTCCATCCCTCAGAGTACCAAGGACATCAGGTCATTCATCAGTTTCTGTGATGGTTTGCGATGTTTTTGTGACACAGGTTGTGACGAGAATGTGACATTTTTTGAGTCACACGCGCGCGCGCATTCAGTTTTGAGTTTCTAATCTCTGCCCTCAAGTCATGTGACAAGGGACTGACATTACTTATCATTTGTTTGTTTAAGTGCACATCATGCTTGTGCTACAGAGGGTGCAACCCCTCTTATTACTTCTCATCTCAGCTCAGGGCATAACCCCTGGAGCATATGGTTACTTGGATACATGTTGGAACCTTCTAGTTAGCTTACATTTACTGATTGTGCCTCACTCAAGATGTACTTAAGCTACTAGATTTACTGAGACAGACCTTAAGTCTGTTCTCTTGTACCTAATACAGGTGTATTCGACTTCACAAAGACCCCCTTGAACTCCCTAAGTAGCAGCTTGGAGAGCCTTCTTCCCCAGTGACTTTAGCAGGGCTGATTGCCACTGCTCTCGACTCGTTTCCTGCATGTGCCCCCTCCATAATGTCATGGGCACCTGAAACTTTGACCTGGACTGGGCCTTCTATAGTAGCCCCTTGAATCTTGAGTGCGCTCTGCATCTTGAGAGCTCTTGACCCCTTGAAACATGATCAGACGCAGCAGACACCTGGCTGTGACATTAGAACAGACTTACAATCTTAGAAACAGAAGAACTCACCTGACATCACAAGGCGATGATGACACGTCCCCTTGCCCAAACCCTGATCAAAGACGTCTTATTCTGCGAAGGAACCTCAGATGCCTTCGGACAACGAATCCCTTGAGTATCAATTGCCCGATCAAAACCTAGAAGAACAGTCAGTAACACAGAACCCCAACGAAGCTCCACCTACTGAACCAACAGACCTCGACTTCTTGCTTGAGCCCCGACCCGAAGCCCGACTACTCCAGGGAAGCCCAGTGACCTCCATCAATACGCACCTTACAACCATGGCAAACTCATTCCCATTTATCCTTCCTACACGATTAACCAATAATGTTGACCCAGAACTAAAGGGGAATGCGTGCTGGTTAGAATTCAGAGAAGAAAACGTACCCTTTAGAGGATACTGGGTCCCCTATCACCATACCCGTCTTGCTGTCAACCTCTACCAAGGAACCTGGTACCACGTCCGCCCCAACAATCTAGGACAGATTGAGGCTATTAGAATAGCCCCTAACGAGACCGAACTAAATGCACCTAATACAACCAGCACACCCCTAACCGAATGAATCCTTCAGCTGCTATTTGAAGCGCTACCCCCAATCACTGATCCTACGCCAATGACGACACTCCCCGAACCACAACCTATACAAAGGCAGCGCTTGGTCAGCCCAGAAGACCCAGACAAGGGACCTACTGAAATACTCGCCACATCCAAGGAAAACGCGGCTGGAGGGTGAGTCAAAGGGGTACCACCCCCATTTTTTGATGGGAACCGAGCCACGGCCGAAGACTGGTGGACCCAGGTAGAACTTCACATCTTCCTGAATAACCACACCACAATCATTAAGAACGAGGTATCGCGAGTGTTGTATGTGTTAGCCCTAATTAGAGGACCAAAGGTTAGCCGATGGGTGATGGAGCAAACAAGGTGGCTAGCCAATGTCTCCCACTCAAAAATTCAAGAACTGCACCCATGGGAGAAATTCCAACAAACATTCGCAGCGGCCTTTGCCGACATAGCCGTGGGACAGAAGGCACTACAGGAGCTAGCCAACCTTAGAATGACAAATGGAAATATTGACAATTACATCGCTGATTTCCACAGCCTCGCGGCTCGGGCAGAGCTGTACCTGGACAACCCAGCCACATGTCAGAACTTCCAAAATGTTATGAACCCCGTCTCTTCCTACTTTCTTCTTCCTGCCCAATGACGACCCCTTGCTACCACCTACACTTCATTACCAGATCATGTCTCCATCATGGGATCCATCACATGCTCTTCGTCCATCCCCATGACCCTCTTGTTTGCTTATGTTTACCCTTTGACATCGTCTCTTATCGCTTATCTCCTTATCGTATGACCGGACATTTACTTAATTCCCTATCAGTAGAAGCTAGGCTTTACGCCCTCCACTTCTGTATATTCGGGCCCACTTGACTCCGTGATCCTTATCAGTAGACGCCCATCTTCTTACGTATATAAGTCGACTATAGTTTACACTGTAGAGCTCAGACTCGACTTATTGAATACATCAGTGCTAGTCTTCTGGACTCTCTCTTGTCTCTTGAACGTCTGCTTGTCTCAGTGCTTTTGGCACTTTCCGCTCACCATCGTCTTAGAGTGCAGCCTCTTTGACTTTGACTCGTCACACTTCATTCCAGGAGATCTTATTGGTCTCCTATCCGAACCCCTGTATCACGCTGTCACACACATCGTGTGGAACGTCCCGCACTGGACGTAACATCAAGTCGAGTCTCTCATCGTGGCTTCCAGCCGCAGTCAGACCCTGTTTAAAGAAGAACCCATTGAACGAAGGGACGAGCCTGACCTTTCACAACAAGTACTTGGCTCTGCCACCTGGAAAGATTTTGAGTCCTAGTTTGGATACTACGTCTATCACGATGGAAGATACCAACCAGTAGAATACGACGACGAGAAAAGAGTTTGGTACCGTATCCGATATTTGGACAGCCAACACTCTTGGGTTACTACAGGACCCACTCCTCCTGAATTTGGATTAGGACCATGGAGGGAGAATCCCCCGGCCATCATTACGGACTCTGAGCCAGAAGAGTACGTAGAAGAAAATAGTGAAGAAGCACTGGTATTAGCATCGACTACAACCCCAGTTGCACCCGCAGTTGTCATGTCCAGAGCCCCTGCTTTGACAACTCCCCAGATTTTGATACAGTCCACCGACACCGTCACCCCATTTTTCCAAAACATGTCCACTATCGCCACCCAGCTCCCAGACCCAGCACCTCCCCCCCACCCCTGCCAACCATGTTACCACCTAACATTCCCCCACCATCGGGGCGGTTGTCGGGAGTACTGCCCCAAACGTTCACTGGGGATCAGTCACAAAGCAAAAAATTCATGCTGGAGTTCACAACCTTTAAGAACTTCAACCATGACGTCCCCCAGATCATTAATCCTTTCCAACGTGCAAACCTCTTCCTCTCTCTGATCTGAGGGGAGGCTGTGGACGATTGGACCATGGAACAGCTGGAATGGCTGAATGAACAGATTGAGAG